>APFE030776818.1:238202-251526 GCA_000404065.3 Pinus taeda
GTAAACCTTCATTTCATCCACCTGATTGAATGCAATGAAGCTTGGGGGGCATGTACCTTGATTTGCGTCATTATGCTGAGGGCATGCGAACTTATAACAAGCATTGTTTTTCGTTTCAAGCTTGCGTAAACATGAAACCGAATTCGAGCATAGTTCTTTTTCTGTGTCAAGCTCGTTAAAAAATGAAACAAATCCTCCTCTAATTGAGTCGAGAGTTTGACTAGACCTCATAGATGTTAAGTGGTATATTTAGGTTAGTTATTTCATTTTTTTGCATTATTTTCTTATAGTTTTGGGTCAAGTCTTTCAATTGATCTCATAACTCAACCTTCATTTCATCCAACTGATTGAATGAAATGAAGCTGGGGGGGCATGCGCTCTAGCAGTTATGCTTAGGGGGAATCAAGCACAGTTTTCACTCTGTTTCAAGCTTGTGTAAAAATGAAACTACTTCGAAGCATAGTTTTTCTTTGTTTCAAGCTTTTGTAAAATGAAACCTATCTTGAGTCAATTTTGGTTATTTTCAAGACTCATTAAACTCATGAAAATCCCGAGATTATTTTTAGGTTAGTTATTTCAGTTTTTTGCATAATTTTCTTGTAGTTTTAATTCAAGTCTTTCAAAATGATCTCGTATGAGTACATTTTTATCATTTTTTCGAACTCGTTAAAACTTACGAAAAAGTGAAACATCAGAGTCATCTTTTAAGCCCTTTTTGACTCCTAAAAAACTGAAAAGATTGCCGAGCATTTCTTTTACACTCGTTAAAACGGAATTAAAAGACGGTCCTCTTACAGCCCTTTTCTGACCGAAAAAACAAGAAAAGATTGCCGGATTTTTGTCGTTTCAAATTCGATAATGGAAATAAAACGACGTGTCCTTGATCGCTTTTTAATTTTCAGGTCAAAGACACTAACTATGAAAATATCCTTGGTCGCAAGATCAAGCGGTTCTCCTAGGTATTATTTTATACTTTTTCGGGCTTAGGAGACACAACATTACGAAAAAGTTCAATCTGGAGTCTTCTAAGTTTTTCAGACTCTCTAAATATGAAAAGCGCCGAGTTTCTCCTATACTGGACTCGTTAAAATTTCACAGTAAAGGACCTGTTCTATTACAAACAGGAACGGACAGCTCCTCCTTAGGGTTCGCATCAAAAACTAAGTTGGACTCATCCAAAGGATGAGCTTACAAACAAGCATATGTTATCCTCCTCAAGCTTGTAAAAAATAAAGAGGTACTTGCCAGAAATGGTGGGGGAAAAATGAGAAGAATGAGCCTATTTGATATCCTTTTGTCTCAAGAAAAACCTTACTACCACTCTTGAACACGACACTTATTCAGTCACCTGGGTTGGGAAATCCCTTGCCTCACAGTTGACCAAATCATTGACATTCTTTAGCCGGGTTATGGGAGTCGACTTTGAGTCATTCATCACTAAACCATCTGTTGTGTCGTTATGTGTTCAAGAGGTCTGTAAACGAAACATTCAACCGCAAAATACCTATCATCCATTGTGTCATCCTCGAGTCAGTCCTTATAGCAACATTTCTTCAACTTGAACTATGATTTCGTGTTGTGGGCTTGCCTATGACGGGTCGCTTTCTATCGACATCAGCACATTATCTAGAGAGTTGACTTAGAAATCGTCAGTACCTTGGAGTCTGCATGCATCAATGGCAGGTTTCTCGCCTTCGATGTCAGTTTCATCATTGACTTGCGATCGAAGGATTCCATGAAATGTTCGACATCGACTCATTCATTCACATCTCATGGATTTTGTTGGGTACTTTGAGAACCATTGACATTATTGGTGGTCTCTCTCACGCTTGTTAACAGTTTACATCATTGACTGGTAATCAAGTGTTTTCTACCATGTTCGACATCGACTCATTTATTCGCATGGCTAGAATCGTACCGATTCGGGAAGTAGAGATGAAGACCCTGGATCTAGTTTCCACCATCCAGGCTACAAGGAGTTTTGTATTCATTATGTTGTAGACCAATTATAAACAGATGGCTGCGTCCATACTGTGTCTACACAAGTCTATGATTATGATGTATAATGAAATCATTCCTGTATCAGAATTAGTCCAATAGTTCAAATTTTGATCTGAGTATGGGAATGCCTACCTCAGTATGATATGATATTTTTACATGTATTTTGCGTTGAAAATTGCAGGTTCCAACCGGGCTATCCACAAGATGATCCTCGAAATGATAAAGCACTTCACCCTTCTTATATGACTTAACACCCTTATCTATTACAGGCTTCGTACTTTAGGGGCAATCTGTTACACTAAAATTTGTCACCATGACTATCTGCAGTTAATATGGCTCATCAATAGCCACATTATCCTCCTTGTCAAGCCCCATAACTCTGCTCTTCATGTCAAACTTCAAAAAGAGAGAAAGTCACTTAAAAACATGTTTATCTCTGGGTACACAGGTTCTCTCTACCTTGCCTGCGTGTACGCACTCCAAATACATTAGACCTGCGTAGTAATACGCTCTGTAAACTAAAGCTAGGGTGCGTACCCCTGTAAAGGTCAAAAAGCGCAAGGTTCATCTTTAAAAAGTTACTTGTGGTCACTTCTAGAGCCTTCTAGAAGAGTTTTTGACGTGTATTGAGCGCCTCCAAATGGTTCATGCACCCCTATGATAGAGGAGCTTATCCCATCAAGAGAGGAGCTACCCCATCCAAAAGAGGGAGTATCCCATTGATGATGGAACTGAATAACCTCCTCTAGAATACTATAAATACAGGCATTGGGCCAAAGGAGGAGAGGTTGAAAGCTGAACATTCTAAAGGGTAAATGCTGCTGGAATTAGGACTTCCATTTGTTGACTTGTGAGGAGAGATCACTATCCTTCCTTGTTCCCATAGTGGGAGTGGGTGAGCTTGTCAAAGTAGAGGAAATCTCTTGCTGGACCCTGGGAGGAGCTTGCACAACACCAAGGCTCAGGTTGTAATGGTTCCTTTGATTATTTAATACAAATAAGTCCATTCTTCTCAATGATTTGTTAATGAATTATTTCATGTAGTCCTTGGTCAATATGATAGATATGCTTTGTTTTATAATGAATATTCAGATGCTATGTAATCGTTTGCTTTGTTAGTGTATGCAGGTCTGAAAGTGAAGGAGGAGCTCATCCGGATCAGCAAGGTTGGACTGCTACAACAAGCGTGGGACCTAAGGTAAGATCGAAAACATTTGAACTCTCATAGAATGATGTTTATCTAGAGAAGGATAGCTCTTGTTTGGTTTGTTTGTCATTAGAGAGTCTTAGACTCCTAGGAAGGTTGGATTTGTCCGCAAATATAACCCATTCTGTGTGACAATATGAAATGATCAGATCTGACAGTGATCATCTGGCACAGGTTCAGGGGGAGCATACACTTCTAATAATGCATTGTTGGCATTATCTTAGAAGATCTTGGTACGGATTCACACAGTTGTTTTTGATTCAGGTGGAAGAGGTTCATGGGGAGAACATGGTTGCTGGTCTGGATGCTAATTAATAGATGTTGTTGATAATAGTTGTTGATGACTATCATGGTCTTGTTTTAGATATTTGGTCTCTGTTATATATGTCATGTATATATTTTAATGTAAGGGTCATGAAACAACCTAATTTGATACCCCACTATGCATGGGATGGATGATGTAATGTTTCTTGTCTTGACATGTGTAAACAATTGGTATATCCCCACTTGGTTGGGTGGATGAGTCAAACTTGGTATATCCCCACTTGGTTGGGAGATGGATGTATGTATGAGTCATTGGTGATAGGAAGGTCATTTATGATGTATGTATAGAGTCATGTTCTTCTTTTAGAACACCTTTTTGTAGACCTTGCTTATATTCATGGGAGGCATGGACTTGATCATAGGAGCTCATTCAACACACTTCAGCATATCAGAGATTTCAGCATGTACTTAGGGGGAGCATGACCATTTGCCCTTGATGACAAAGGGGGAGAGTGACTTAGTGTTGCCATCAAGTCCAAAGGGGAAGATTGTTGGCATTATGACTCAGATTTTGCACTATGACATAGGTGTTGTCCTTGATGGCAACTCACTCAGAAGACAGATCATAGTTCAGCAGGTTAACAACAAAGAGTTATAGATCAAATTTTACAGAATGAGGAAAGTGAGGTATATGTAGGTTCACCTTGACAAAGTAGCGTATATATGTAGGTTAACAGACCAAAAGGAGCGTATACGTACACATGCACTTTCACAGAATGAAAGGCGTGTATAACTTGGAAAACTAAGATTTGGTCCAAGGTATTTGATCCATGGTATTTTGGTCCATGGTATTTTGATCCATCGTATTGGTCCAAGATTTATGGATCGAGGTATTGACCCTATGTATTGGTCCTAAGTGGTTTTGATCCATGGTATTGAGTAAGGCCTAGGACTATAAAAGGAGGAGAAGATCCTTAGGCAAAGGCACTCAAGTATTGAATATTTGATGAAGAGCAAGATCTAGTATACAAGTTATTGGGTTATGGTGCATAGCTGGATTTGAACCAAGGATGAACCTTAGCGCTTGATGAAGGATAAGATCTAATGTCGGTTCAAGATCTTAAGGCTTGAACTGAATTATCTTTATGTGGTTTGATCATTTATCTGAATAAATGGCGCATGTTGTAGTCTATAAATATGATGATATAGGTATAACTGAAGTCTAGAATTGTTGTAATGTTTAAATCATCATTTACAGATCTGTACACATGTTTGCTTTAGAAAGGTGCGTATACACGCTAGTTCTGCACATCAAAACATCATATACATATTAAATTTGATTTGCAGATCTGTACGCAGGTTCTCCTTGAGAAAAGAGCATATGCACACAAGTTCAACATATGGAAGTAGTGTATACCTTATAAAATATGTTTTAGCTACTTCTGTTTGCTATTGCAGTGTTATGGGCTTTGGCTTGGGTTTTGGTTACTATATTCTGGTTACAACATTCTAAAGGATCAGATTGAAGGGTTGTCAAAGTGATTGATTGATTCAGTTGTGGTTGGTGCAAAAGAGATTGGTTGATGCAGATATATTTGATGATTGAAGGATGTTATTGATGGATCTAGTGTGAAAATTTATGAAACGTGGTCCTTGGAAGAAAAGAGAAGGTTGTAGCCTTCTGTAGGTCAGCACCTACGTACTAGTAAACATATCAGCTAGTACAAGAGATAGGGGGTTGTAGGTCCCTTCTAGGAGAAGCTGGAGAATGAGAGAAGATTGTAGCCTTCTATAGGTAGAAGCCTGCGTACTGGTATAAGACTACACTAGTACAAAAATTGTAAAAAGAAGTTTCTTATTATTAAAAAGAAGATAGAGATGATTGCAGCAGGTGGTTTTCACCCACATTGGGTTTCCACCTTATATCTTATGTTCATGTGTATGTTTGTTTGTTTTGTTTTTACTGCACCTGGTTACTGTTTATATTTTTCTGATGCACTGATTAAAGATCAACATATGATGAATTAACTGAATCATAAGTTTGCTAGATATACACTAGTTTCCTTAAACATAGTTGCATATACACGCGAGTTCCATTAACTGAAGTAGCGTATATGAATCTGATTATGGAAATGAAAAATTATTGACTTGTTAATACTGATTCACCCCCCCTCTCAATATTATTTCCAACATCAAGTTATCATTTAGTGTGCATTAAAGAAGAAGACATCTATACAATTGGATTCCATTCTAGGTATGTGCATTATGAGTTTGTGGTGGTTCCTTTTGGTCTTACTAATGCTCCATCCACTTTCATGTGTTTGATGAACAATGCTTTGTTTCCTTATCTGGACAATTTTGTGATGGTTTGTCATTGATGATATATTCATATATTCTAAGAATGAGGAAGAGCATGCAAAGCACCTGGAAGCAATGCTGATATTATTGAGAGAGCTTTAGTTATATGCCAATATTAGAAAGTGTAGTTTCTTTCAATATCATATTCATTACTTGGGGAATTTTATTTCCGAGATAGGTATATTAGTAGAACTGAAAAATATTATAGCTATCATGGAGTGTCAAGCTCCTAGGAATGTGGATGAGGCTAGATCATTCATGGGACTAGCAAGTTATCACATGTGGTTCATCAAGAACTTCTAATGGATTTGTTATCCTATTACATCTTTGCAGAGAAAATGGAAGAAGTTTGAATGGACTACATTTACCCAAATTCACAAGCATTTTGAGAAAATGAAGAATTTGCTTACAAATGCTTTTGCCTTGAATATTACAGATCCTGATAAGGAGTTTGTGGTTTGTACAGATGCTTGCAAGAGAGGACTTGTTGTAGTCTTGATGCGAGAAGGACATGTGGTATGCTATGAGTCAAGAAAGTTGAAAGCTCATGAGAAAAACTATGTGAATCATGATCTTGACTTTGCAGCTATCATTCATACATTGAAGATGTGGAGACTTTATCTTCTTGGTAGGAGGTTTATTCTAATGAGTGATCATAGTGGACTAAGGTACTTGTTTGAACAACCCAATTTGAATGTTAGGCAAGCTACTCTTAGTGATTTTGATTTCAAGATCAAATACATTAAGGGCAAGGAGAACATGGCTACAGATACCCTTAGTAGGAGACTCCAGGTGAATCATATTACAACAGTGAGTTCTTGTGGGACAAATGTTTAGAAGAGAATATTGCAGTCAAGGAAACATGATGATAGGTACCGGTAGCTAAATCATAGGTTTTAGTAGTAGGTTGAAGGTGATAGGGATGAGAAGTATCACCTCGCAACAAATGGCTTTGTCAAATTCAGGAACATGATTTATGTGTCAGATGAAAGTGAGCTCAAGAAGCTTATCTTGAGGGAGTTTCATGTCAAGTCGTGCTCAAGTCACCCAACATATGAGAAGACTTTGAAAATAGTTAGGAAGTTCTATCATTGGTTTAAATTGAAGAAAGAGGTGGAAAGTTTTGTTGTGATATGTTTGGGTTGTCAGTAGGTGAACGTTGAGTGTAAGCACTCAATTGGTCTATTACGAACTATTCTGATTCTAGAATGGAAATGAGAGGTCATTTCTATTGTCTTCATTACAGTATTTTTGAGGATATCAAAGCATCATGGTTGTGGTTGACAGGTTGAGTAAGGTATCTCACTTCATTTCAGTGAAGTCTACTAATTCAGCTAGTGAGGTAGCTCAAATTTTCATCAGGGAGATAATGAGATTACATGGTGTTCCCAAGAAGATCATATTATACAGAGATGACAAGTTAACTTCTATTATTTGGAAAGAATTTTTTGCAGGCTTAGGGATAGAGTTTGATTTCATTACAGCTTATCATCCACAGATAGATGGACATAAAGATAGGTTCAATAGGATTCTTGAGGACATGTTGAGGATGTATCTCACACATCAGCAGAGGAAGTGGGAGGATTATCAATAATCCTTGAAGATGAGTCTAGTTGAGACAATTATGGGAAAAATTTTAATATTCCTATCAGTTGGAGTGATCCAATGAAAAGGGTATTGATTGGATCAGACATGTTGGCTAATATGGAACATGAAATGTAGGTTATTAAGAGGAATTTAAAGGCATCATAGGACAAGGAGTTATGCAGATCAACATAAGGCATTCAAGTAGTTTCAAGTTAGGGATCATGTGTCCCTTTGCATCAAGATAAAGAGGAGCTCCATGAGGATTGGATAATGTGCCAAGATGGAACCTCAGTATTACGGGCCTTTTGTTGAGAGGAATATACCAGTGGCCTACAAACTTGCACTGCTGCCAATAGTGAAAGTCCATGATGTTTTCCATGTTTCATTGCTTAAGAGATATGTCTAGGATGTGTATATTGTGAATGATTGGTATATATTGTAGGTGGACCTAGAGGGAGAATTCCATCCAGAACTACAATACATATTACAGCGAAAAGAACTCATGCTCTAGAACCGAGCATTAGAGAAAGTTAAAGCATAGTGGAAGCACTTTGGTCCCAATGAAGCTACATCGAAGATCACTAATTAGATGCAGGGTTTGTATCATTCATTATTTTTTGGTTCAAGCAAATGAGTTTTGGTATATATATCCAATAAGTGGTATGTTTTCTTTTCTTTTCAATATGATGTCATTATAAATAATTCTTCGAGATATGTTATAAAACTTCATATGTATTATTTTTGTTTTTCGACTGTTTCTTGGTCATAGGTGTCATAGAACACTAAGGACATTGTTCCTCCAAGGGGGATGGGTTTTTAACAACCCCAGGTTAAATTTTCATGTAATAAGTGATAATGAAGGCAAAATAAGGCCAAGTTCATGGGACAAATATTCCAAGCTGAAGTTTGGGTGAACATTATAGTGGGCATCACTTCGGTTTATTTATGGATATAGAAATTGACAAAGGCATTGACAAGGGAAAAGAGGTAATAATTGGCATTTAATTATGGAAATAAAGGAAAATATGGGAAAAGGGATGTGGAGAGACACAAATTTGCATGTTAAGGAAATTATAAGGAAAATGAAGAAAAAAAGAGACATTAATAATAAAAAGGAGTTAGAGGATTAGTTCACATCTTTTGTCAGTTGAGATTTTGTCAGTTTAGTTTTCGCTCTCTCATTACATCATACTCTTGCACACTTAGAGATTTCTTGGAGCACTATAGCATTCACTTGGATTTGGAGAAAGGAAAACAAGCAAGAAAAGGAAGGAAAACGATGACAAAAGGAAAGCATAGGAAAAGAAGGAGAAGGTTGGATCAACAACTTCGACAAAAGGATTTGCAACTAACAAGTTGCATGTGTAATTTCCTAACTGAGGTGTGAATGCATGGTACATTCATTTTTTTATTTGGTTCATTTTTTGTCATTGGAATGGGTTTTGTTTGGTTTTAAAGTGGTTTCATCCTTGCTTTGCCATTTCCTGGATAGTCATGGTGTGATGGGATTCATTCTTGGTTGAGTGTTGGATTTCCTTAAGGTAATTTTCAAACTGGGCAAGGTGGTCTTAGGAAAATTCCCAAGGGTTGGGGGTGGAGATGGCTTTCTCTGTGAATCCATTCATAGGTGCATGGAGATAAGAAAAGTCCTCAAGTTATGGTGAATAATTATGAGGCATCCAAGCTTGGTTTGGTTTTGTGATATTAGGATTGGTTTAGGTGACAGCACGATAGTTTGAGGGTGAAGGTGGTTTAACCTCTAGAGTCCCAATTTGATTATGTGTTGGTTTATCCCATGATATACCACATTCATTCTTGGAATACTTCATGGGGGTGATTAGCTAAAATAAAGAGTTGGCTCAACCCAATCTCTGGTTGGATGGTATGTGGAAGTTCTTGAATTGGTTGGCTTTCTCATAATTAATAAGAGTTATTTTCCTATTGTGATTTAATAGAATTTGTACTTGTTATTATGTGTATATTATGGTTTATTTGTCATGGTTAATATTTTTTTTATATGTTGGTTACAAGCATGGTTCTATGATGTGTTCTAGCCATGGCTCTCATTCATGATTTAATAAGTATTTGAATGTTTGATGAATGCATCGGATAACTAGTGTTATTGTAGATAATTGAGAGGGAATTATACCTTCTTGGTGATTCTCATATGAAGTTTAGATTATTAAGATCAAATATGCATTCATGACTTGTAACTCATATGTTTACCATATGTTTGACAAAATTTCTAAAGTGTACTAGGAAGTTTAGTTCAAGTTCTAGCTTCAATTTTGAATTTTTGGCATTTTCATCATGTAAATTATTGATTCTAGAAAGTTACATGAATTTTTGGGTAGTTCTGTGGAGGCTAGCTTTGAAAAGTGGCTCAGATCTCGTAATCATTGGCATTGAACCGGAATATTTGGGCCATAGCCACATGGAAGTAGGTGTATGCATGCGGTTGGAGTCGCACAACTGCATGCATGTTGTGTTGTGGCCATGATTGGGGTTTAGGATTGTGAAAAAGTAGTTCCAACTCAGGATCTAATCATCAGAGCTTCCAAGTAGACTTGTGAGATCATGGTTAGATGGTTACTAGACTCTACTATGAGTAACAGGAAAATGAGAGTCATGCTTAAAAAATTCTCTAAGCAACTATACACAGCATGAGTCACCTTGAAAACTAAGGTTGATTGGTTAAAAGAGTTTGAAGAGGAGATAGTAAATCAATTTGGGAAACCTAAAAACATCAGCTTCTTTAAGAGATTATTAGAAGAAAAAGAAAAGGAAATAATAAGTCTTAAGGCAATTACTAAAATCCCAAACTATGATGCTAATATCCCGATACAAGCATTTGAAAAGAGAGAAGAAATTGAGAGTTAATTGCAAGCAATGCAAGACTCCCTTGAAGAAAATGATAAAGATCTTAGAGAATAGCAAGGCCAGATGGAAAATTTAGGAGAGAAATTTTGGGTCAAAGAGAAGCAATATCTCAGGACCATTTCAGAATATAAGGTTTCTATTGACAAAGCTATCATCACCCCTAATACCTCAAAAGTAGAAAGCTTGAACTTCTTCTAGACGAAATCCTCATAGTTAGAACAGGAGTTGAATGATATGAGGGTGGAAATGAACAAGCTGAAAAAAGGGGAGTTATACAGGTACAACGTAAAAACGAAATCAACAAGAAAATGCATAACATATTGAAGGATAAATAAAGTGAAATCATGTCCCTGTCGGAGGTCATTAAGGTAATCTCTATAGGAAGACAAATCCCCATTCAATCCAAGAAAGATATATGGAGGGAAATCAATCAAAATATTTCTACAGTTCATTCTTATGTTATGATCTTGACGAATTTTGAAAAATTAACAATAAAAAAGGTTAATCTAGAGGTTAGAAATATCCCTTCTATGCTTTAGGAGAGACTAAATGATGTTGACTAGCTCGTATATTTTATTAGTACTCTTGAGGGTGAAACATTATGAACATGAATTTACCTAAAAGGGATAACTACATCTACTCTTTGTATATGATAAAAGAAAAAAAAAGTGCATGTTACTCGTGAAAGAAGAATTTGAGAAGGCCAAGAAGGAAATAGAAAAAATAAAAAATGAATGGAATTATTTAGATAGATTTGAGGTCCCTTGCTTCTAGGGAAAATACAATTGGTTGATCTCGGATATAGAGTTTCATAAGAAGCTGAAAGCCACCCAGCAGGATCTCGATTGCCTATCCATTGTTAGCAAAGGCACTATTTCTCCTCAACTAGTAATCAATGATTTATGGAGATATTTCAATATATCAATTGGGATAGATAAAGTGATACAAAGACTCCCCACATCCCGCTACTAGCTTAAGTCTCATTTAATGGTGGTAGTAACCAATTACAAGAATGTACCATGGTTATCGCCAGCAGATTGGGATAATATTGACAAAGTGAGAAGACATCTAAATTGGAACTTTGTCTAAGAACAAACCACGGCTACCATGCAATTAGTCAATCCCATGTATTCGATCACCGATAAACTTGAAGAATGAGCCAAAGCCAAACTTAATATATCATCTAGGATAAATAAAGTTATACAAAGCCTCCCCATAGCCTGCTACCAACTTAATTCTTAGTTAATGGTGGTAATAACCAATTGAAAGAATGTACCATGGTTATCACCAACAAATTGGGATAAGGTTTCCAAAGTGAGAAGACATCTAAATCAGAAGGTCATATTATAACAAAACACGCCCACCACGTAAGAATTTCAACCCATGAATTCATTCATCGATCAACTTGAAGAATGATCCAAAGAAAGAATTGATATTCCCCTATTTCCTAAATCTAAAATGTAGGTTGCTCAGAGCCCATCACTAGCTACCATGTCAAAAACGTCAAAGGTATCCAAGTTGTCTGTTAAAAAGAGGAGGGACTTGTAGAAATTTCTTTAATAACTTAGGTTACTTAAGTTTTAATGTTTTTTAATTTAAAGACAGTTACCTTTGAACCATTATTTTTTGAAAAACACTTATAAATGACACTGTTTCTCATTTTGAGGGGGGCGATGACAGAAGGATTCATTTTGATACTTAAAGATCTGAATGTACCTATTAAACAGATCCATCATTGGTTCAATGACTCATTTCATGTACCTTTAATGAATGAATCATTTTCCTTTTCATGTTGTGTGTCTAAAGTAGTATATGATGTTATGAACTCTGAACTTGATTTGTGATTTTATAACATCTCATTTACTTAATTTCCATTCTCTTTAATATCATATTATTGAAGGTTAGGTATTCAAGGTGTTTAGTTCGTGACTTGTAGACTACAATTTCATGAGTGTGTCTCTGGAATTTTACCTTGGCCACTCACTAGACCAATTTATAATTGCATGATGTCTATTGTTTGCTATGATTGTTGTAGTTTCTTGTTTTATGAATCAGGTCCTACTTCGAATTAGTTAGAGTTGTTCAATTTAACTCGTAGCAGGTTATGGGTGATATTCCTTTTTCAGTATCTATATTATTGACTTAGTATTTATTACCATATTATTTGAATGTTGGAAAGTGATTACACTTGTTGTAGCATTTTCTAAAATTTTATATGTTTATAATACTTAAATATTAAACATATACTTCATCCTCTTTGATTTTCTTTTAAATTTTTGTATGCTTTCTTCTTTTCTCTAACAATTACTCTGTCTTGATATTCATTTAAGATGTATGAATTGTTTCGTTGGGTCTGATGTCCCTTAAGAAACCAATTTCTTGGCTGTGTAGAAATTGTGCTTAAGACATTAATGTTTATTATTTATGTCACTTAGTTGTATGTTGTGTTCTCAAATGAAGGACCTGAAAGACCTGGTTTTAAACCCACAATACTTAGGCGACATGAAAGTCTCAGAATTGTAGAATTCTTGCAGAAACTCCGATAGTTCTAGAATTCTAGTTAAATTAAAGACAAGTAATTTGCTGATATTCAAGATAGGAGAGAAAGAATTTGCTCCATAAAATCAATGTATTAAATTAATGAACAATATTAATACATGAGCAACCAAACCTCTAATCCCAAAGGGAGGTGGTCATATAGAAATTGCTGAATCTAGAAAACTAGGAAAAAACTAGTAAAAAACTAGAAAAGGCTAGGAAAAGCTAAAGGGAGGCCTAAAATAGAAAAAATGACTCAAGAAAACCTATGCCAACTATCAGCCATAAGGAAAGCATGAGGAGGGGTGCATTTCCCAAGGAAGGAAACTTTAAAACATGCTAAAATGGTTTGGGGGACCAAATCCCTTGATTTAAGGGGGAATCTTCATGTGGGGTACCAATCCTCAAATAACTCAAGTGGATGAGGTGTGGTTAGGTGTGAACATGCACTTAGATGTCTAAATGGTTTAGGAAAGTGGTTGGACCAAT
>APFE030776818.1:251546-312457 GCA_000404065.3 Pinus taeda
ACCAATATTTCCATAATATTAAGCCTTTAAAGGAAAAAAACAAGGGAAAGTTGGTCCACCGAGCTAGTTTACCAAAAATCAAGTGTGAACATGATTTTTAGTGCATGTGGCTAAGTCAAGGATACTAAGGCTAAAAAATAGATGTAGATGTTAGGATTATATTCCAACACCCCCCATTCATCCTAATTCACTTATATAAATTGAATCCCGGCTAAGATGCCATGTTAGGTACTCAGGTACAATAAATAAAAGATCCTCATAAAATGAAGAAAGAGGGAAAACCTCGTGGGACAACCCACCCTCCCCCAAAAGAGGAAAAAAGGGCTAAGTGGCCATTGGCCTACTCAGCTATTTCCACCACTCCAAGTATAGCTCTCAGTTCTGAAAATTTATTTTCAGTGAAAGACTTGGTGAAGATGTCTACAACCTACTGCTCAGTGGGGTAGTACTGTAGTGATATGACCCTCTCACATATCAGCTCATGGATGTAATGCATGTGAATCTCGATGTGCTTGGTCCTCTACCTCTGAATGAGATCAATCGATATCTGAATGGACCCCTGACTGTCACAAATTATGATAGTAGGAAGTGGATACTGAATATCAAACTCGGAGAGAAGCCCCTGCAACAAACAACCTGTGTAGTTGCATTCATTGTACATTTATACTCTGCCTCAACTGTAGATAAAGAAATCGTGGATTGCTTCTTGCTAGACCAAAAAAAAGGCCCTGAACCAAGCTGAAAAAATAACCAGAGGTGGACTTGTGGTCTGTACCATTGCCAATCCAATCAGAATCTATGTACCCAATCAGTGAAAGTGGGCAATCTGCAGCATAAAAGATACCAAAATTGGATGTACCTTTCACATATCTAAAGATTCTCTTTGCAGCTTTCCAGTGAAGCTCATGGGGTTCCTGCATATATCTGGAACAAACTCCTACTGCAAAAGATATATCAGGATGGGTGTGATTAAGATACAATAAACTCCCAACCAACTGTTGATACAGTGTAATGTCCACCAAAGGTGTAGTACCCGCATCCTCAAATATGATCCCCGAAAGAAAGGGAGATGTTTTTGGCTTTCATTCTATCATATGAAAGTACACAAGTAGATCTAATGCATACTTACACTATGCCATCTTATCCCTGAAGTAGACTGAGAAACTTCAAGACCAAGAAAGTAGTGCAACAGTCCCAAATTTGTCATGGAAAATCGATCATGCAAGGTTGATTTTGTTGAATCAATAGCTAAGGTAAGGTTCCCTGTCATCATTAAATCATCTACATAAAGTACTATCAACAAAAGGGAATCATCATGTTGCAGCAAATACACATTCAGATCATATTTTCATCGAATGAATCTAATGGAAAGTAAGAAAGACTCCATCTTTGCATACTAGGCTCTGGGAGCCTGTTTTAGGCTATACAAATATTTCTTTAATCTCCAAACGAGGGAAGACTTCTGAATGTATCCCTATGGTTGCTCCATATATATATCGTCCTTGATATCTCCATGAAGAAATTCACTCTTCACATCCATGTGATGAACTTCCCATTTGTGAGAAGCAGCAATGGCTAAAACTAGTCGAATAGAGTCCATTTTTGCAACGGGTGCAAATGTCTCTATGTAGTCTATGCCATGTACCTGTGAGTATCCTTTTGCAACAAGTCAAGCTTTGTACTCTAATCTCACCATCTGTAGAAATCTTCTTTCGATAGATCCATCTACATCGAACAAGCTTTCTTCCTTTTGTAATTGGAACCAAGTCCCATGTGTTGTTTTCCATGAGAGCATGGTACTCTTCATCCATTGCAGCCTCCCAAAGTGGGTTTCCAGTAGCCTCAGGGTGTCACTATGGATCTGAACCAAATGTCATATATCAATGTATGGGAAGAAATGTTTCGGTCGCATCCAAGGCTTCAGTAGCCCCAAAAAACTTTGTGCTAGTCCTTCTCGCATCCGCAGGATCACCGACTAGTTCACTCGTATCTTGCAGGGTTTTCTCTTCCCAAGTTGGCAGCTGAGTTGGAGAAGCCATGACCTAATCTTCATCCTCTGAATTAGAACCAAGAGGTTTCTCTGATGGATACTCTGAAGTGCTCAAAGAAGTTTCGGTCTCCTCCTCATCAGTGGCAACAAGCGATTCCTTGGCAGGGTCTGCTGAAAAATCATGCAATGATTCTTCTTCAAAATTCACACTTCGAGATACAAGGAACTTTTTTAGTGTGAGAGTCCAGAAATATATATCCTTTAATATGTCGAGATATCCAACAAAGATACATTCAACAATTTGAGGCTCCAAATCCTTCCTCTTATCTGTCGAAATGTGAGCCCATGCTCGTGAACCAAAAATGCGAAAGTGCGACACTTTCGATTTCTTACTGGTCCAACATTCAAATGGAGTGGTGCTTTTAAGTGCTTTTTGAGGAATGTGGTTCTAAATGTATGTTTAAGAATTAATAGCTTCAGCCCATAGCTTCGGAGCTAATGATTTGGATTGTAGCATACAATTGGCCATCTCTTTTAACAACCGGTTTTTCTTCTCTGCGACACCATTATGTTGTGGTGTATATGGCACTGTGTGTTGTAGCTGTATACCTGCATCAATACAAAGTTGTTGCACATATTTTTTGATATAATCCCCCCCATTATCAGTACGGAGTATCTTAATCTTACAGCCAAACTCATTCTCAGCAAGTGCTTTAAATTATATAAGCTATTCAAATACTTTCGATTTTAATTTCAGAAAAAATACCCATGTAAAGCGAGAGAAATCATCTATTAAGGTGAGTACATATCGAGCCTTACTGATTGAAGGCTGCAAGAATGGGCCTGCGATGTCACTGTGAATCATCCCAAGAGGTGAAGAAGCTCTATGTACCTTCCCTTCATCAAAATTTTGCTCCATATGCTTTCCAAGAATGCATCCTTGACATACACTACTTGTGAATTTAATAGCTGGCAATCCTTCTAGCATGTTGGCTAATATGGAACATGAAATGTTGCCTAATATGGAATAGGAAATGTAGGTGATTAAGAGGAATTTAAAGGCATCATAGGACAAGGAGTTATGCAGATCAACACAAGGAATTCAAGTAGTTTCAAGTTAGGGATCATGTGTACCTTTGCATCAAGACAAAGAGGAGCTCCATGAGGATTGGATCATGTGCCAAGATGGAACCTTGGTATTATGGGCCTTTTGTTGAGAGGATTGGACCAGTGGCCTACAAACTTGCACTGATGCCAATAGTGAAAGTCCATGATGTTTTCCATGTTTCATTGCTTAAGAGATATGTCCAGGATGTGTATAATGTGAATGATTGGTCTATATTGTAGGTGGACCTAGAGGGAGAATTCTAGCCAGAACTACAATGCATATTACAGCGAAAACAACTCATGCTCTAGAACCGAGCAATAGAGCAAGTTAAAGCACAGTGGAAGCACTTTGGTCCCAATGAAGCTACATTGAAGGTCATTGATCAGATGCAGGGTTTGTATCATTCATTATTTGTTGGTTCAAGCAAATGAGTTTTGGTATATATATCCAATAAGTGGTATGTTTTCTTTGTTTTTCAATATGACGTCATTATAAGTAATGCTTCGAGATATGTTATAAAACTCCATATGCATTATGTTTTGGTTTTCAACTGTTTGCTGGTCATAGGTGTCATAGAACACTAAGGACATTGTTCCTCCAAGGGGGATGGGTTTGTAACAACCCCGGGTTAACGTTTCATGTAATAAATGATAATCAAGGAAAGATAAGGCCAAGGTCATGGGACACGTATTCCAAGTTGAAGTTTGGGTGAACATTTTAGTGGGCATCACTTCGGTTTATTTATGGATATAGAAATTGACAAAGGCATTGACAAAGGAAAAGAGGCAATAATTGGCATTTAATTATGGAAATAAAGGAAAATATGGGAAAAGGGAGGTGGAAAGACACAAATTTGCATGCTAAGGAAATGATAAGGAAAATGAAGAAAAAAAGAGACATCAATAATAAAAAGGAGTCAGAGGATTAGTTCACATCTTTTGTTAGTTGAGATTTTGTCAGTTTAGTTTTGGCTCTCTCTTTACATCATACTCTTGCACACTTAGAGAATTCTTGGAACACTATAGCATTCACTTGGATTTGGAGAAAGGAAAACAAGCAAGCAAAGGAAGGAAAACAATGACAAAAGGAAAGCACAGGAAGACAAGGAGAAGGTTGGATCAACAGCTTCAACAAAAGGATTTGCAAGTAACAGATTGCATGTGTAATTTCCTAACTGAGGTGTGAATGCATGGTACATTCATTTTTTTATTTGGTTTATTTGTTATCATTGGAATGGGTTTTGTTTGGTTTTAAAGTGGTTTCATCCTTACCTTGCCATTTCCTGGATAGTCATGGTGTGATGGGATTCATTCTTGGTTAAGTGTTAGATTTCCTTAAGGTAATTTTCAAACTGGGCAAGGTGGTCTTAGGAAAATTCCCAAGGGTTGGGGGTGGAGATGGCTTTCTCTGTGAATCCCTTCATTGGTGCATGGAGATAGGAACTCAAGGTGTGGTGAATAATTATGAGGCATCCAAGCTTCGTTTGGTTTTGTGATCTTAGGATTGGTTTAGGTGACATCACGATAGTTTGAGGGTGAAGGTGGTTTAACCTATAGAGTCCCTATTTTATTATGTGTTTGTTTATCCCATGATATACCACATTCATTCTTGGAATACTTCATGGGGGTGATTAGCTAAAATAAAGAGTTGCTTCAACCCAATCTCTGGTTGGGTGGTATGTGGAAGTTCTTGAATTGGTTGGCTTTTTCATAATTAATAAGAGTTATTTTCGTATTGTGATTTAATAGAATTTGTACTTGTTATTATGTGTATATTATGGTTTATTTGTCATGGTTCATATTTTTTTATATGTTGGTTACAAGCATGGTTCTATGATGTGTTCTAGCCATGGCTCTCATTCATGATTTCATAAGTATTTGAATGGTTGATGAATGCATAGGATAACTAGTGTTATTGTAGATAATTCAGAGGGAATTATACCTTCTTGGTGATTCTCATATGAAGTTTAGATATTTAATATCAAATATGCATTCATGACCTGTAACTCATATGTTTACCATATGTTTGATGAAATTTCTGATGTGTACTAGGAAGTCTAGTTCAAGTTCTAGCTTCAAGTTTGAATTTTTGGCATTTTCATCATGTAAATTATTGATTCTGGAAGGTTATAGGAATTTTTGGGTGGTTCTCTGGAGGCTAACTTAGAAAAGTGGCTCAGATATCATAATCATTGGCACTGAACTCAAATATTTGGGCCATACCCACATGGAAGTAGGCGTATGCATGCAGTTGGAGTCTCACAACTGCATGCATGTTGTGTTGTGGCCATGATTGGGGTTTTGGATTGTGAAAAAGTAGTTCCAACTCAGGATCTAATCATCAGATCTTGTGAGATCATGGTTAGATGGTTACTAGACTCTTCTGTGAGTACTAGGAAAATGACAGCGATGCCCAAAAAATTCTCTAAGAAACTATACACAGCACGAGTCACCTTGAAAACTAAGGTTGATTGGTTAAAAGAGCTTGAAGACAGGATAGTGAATCAATTTGGGAAACCTAAAGACATTAGCTTCTTTAAGAAATTATTATAAGAAAAAGAAAAGGAAATAGTAAGTCTGAAGCCAATTGCTGAAATCCCAAACTATGATGCTAATATCCCGATACAAGCATTTGAAAAGAGAGAAGAAATTGAGAGTTAATTGCAAGCAATGCAAGAATCCCTTGAAGAAAATGATAAAGATCTTAGAGAACAACAAGGCCAGATGGAAAATTTAAGAGAGAAATTTGGGGTCAAAGAGAAGCAATATCTCAAGACCATTTGAGAATATAAGGTTTCTATTGACAAATTTATCATCACCCCTAATAACCTCAAAAGTAGAAAGCTTGAACTTCTTCTAGATGAAATCCTCACAGTTAGAAAAAGAGTTGAATGATATGAGGGTGGAAAAGAACAAGCTCAAAAAAGGGGAGTTATACAGGTACAACGTAAAAATGAAATGAACGAGAAAATGCATAACATACTGAAGGATAAATAAAGTGAAATCATGTCCCTGTAGGAGGTCATTAAGGTAATCTCTATAGGAAGACAAATCCTCATTCAATCTAACAAATTGGGATAAGATTTCCAAAGTAAGAAGACATCTAAATCAGAACATCATATTATAACAAACCACGCCCACCACGTAAGATGTTCAATCCATTAATTCATTCATCGATCAACTTGAAGAATGATCTAAAGCAAGAATTGATATTCCTCTATTTCCTAAATCTAAAATGTAGGTTGCTCAGAGCCCATCACTAGCTACCATGTCAAAAAATTCAAAGGTATCCAAGTTGTCTATTAAAAAGAGGAGGCACTTGAAGAAATTTCTTTAATAACTTAAGTTACTTAAGTTTTAATGTTTTTTAATTTAAAAACAGTTACCTTTGAACCATTATTTTTTGAAAAACACTTATAAATGACCCTGTTTCTCATTTTGAGGGGGGCGATGATAGAAGGATTCATTTTGATACTTAAAGATCTAAATGTACCTGTTACACAAATCCATCATTGGTTGAATGACTCATTTCATGTACCTTTAATGAATGAATCATTTTCCTTTTCATGTCGTGTGTCTAAAGTAGTATATGATGTTATGAACTCTGAACTTGATTTGTGATTTTATAACATCTCATTTACTTAATTCCAATTCTCTTTAATATCATATTATTGAAGGTTAGGTATTCAAGGTGTTTAGTTTGTGACTTGTAGACTATAATTTCATGAGCGTGTCTTTGGAATTTTACCTTGGCCACTCACTAGACCAATTTATAATTGCATGATGTCTATTGTTTGTTATGATTGTTGTAGTTTCTTGTTTTATGAATTAGGTCCTACTTCGAAGTAGTTAGAGTTGTTCAACTTAACTCGTAGCAAGTTATGGGTGATATTCCTTTTTCCGTATCTATAATTGACTTAGTATTTATTACCATATTATTTGAACGTTGGAAAGTGACTACACTTGTTGTAGCATTTTCTAAAATTTTATATGTTTATAATACTTAAATCTTAAACATATACTTCATCCTCTTTTATTTTATTTTAACTATTTGTATGCTTTCTTCTTTTCTCTAACAATTACTCTGTCTTGATATTCATTTAAGATGTATGAATTGTTTCGTTGGGTCAGTTGTCCCTTAAGAAACCAATTTCCTGGCTGTGTAGAAATTGTGCTTAAGACATTAATGTTTATTATTTATGTCACTTAGTTGTATGTTGTGTTCTCGAATGAAGGACCTGAAAGGCATTGTTTTAAACCCTCAATACTTTGGTGACATGAAAGTCTCAGAATTGTAGAATTCCCGCAAAAACTCCGATAGATCTAGAATTCTAGTTAAATTAAACACAAGTAATTTGCTGATATTCAAGATAGGAGAGAAAGAATTTGCTCCATAAAATCAATGTATTAAATTAATGAACAATATTAATACATGAGCAACCAAAACTCTAATCCCAAAGGGAGGTGGTCATATAGAAATTGTCGAATCTAGAAAACTAGGAAAAAATTAGTAAAAAACTAGAAAAGGCTAGGAAAAGCTAAAGGGAGGCCTAAAATAGCAACAATGACTCAAGACAACCTATGCCAACTATCAGCCATGAGGAAAACATGAGGAGGGGTGCATTTCCTGAGGAAGGCAACTTTAAAACATGCTAAAATGGTTCGAGGGACCAAATCCCTTGATTTAAGGGGGAATCTTCATGTGGGGTGCCAATCCTCAAATAACTCAAGTGGATGAGGTGTGGTTAGGTGTGAACATGCACTTAGATGTCTAAATGGTTTAGGAAATTGGTTGGACCAATATTTCCATAATATTAAGCCTTTAAAGGCAAAAAACAAGGGAAAGCTGGTCCACTGAGCTAGTTTACCAAAAATCAAGTGTGAACATGATTTTTAGTGCATGTGGCTAAGTCGAGGATACTTAGGCTAAAAAATAAATGTAGATGTTAGGACTATATTCCAACACCCCCCCTTCATCCTAACTCGCTTATCTAAACCTAGTCCCGGCCAAGATGCCACGTTAGGTACTCAGGTACAATAAATAAAAGATCCTCATAAAATGAAGATAGAGGGAGAACCTCGCGGGACAACCCCCCCCCCCACAAAAGAGGAAAAAAGGGCTAAGTGGCCAAAAGGGCCTACTTATCTGTCTCCACCACTCCAAGTATAGCTCTCAATTCTAAAAATTTATTTTCAGTGAAAGACTTAGTGAAGATGTCTGCAACCTGCTGCTCAGTGGGCAGTACTGTAGTGATATGACTCTGTCACGGATCAGCTCGCGGATGTGATGCATGTGAATCTCGATGTGCTTGGTCCCCTGCCTTTAAAAGGGATCAATAGATATCTGAATGGACCCCTGATTGTCACAAAATATGACAGTGGGAAGTGGATATTGAGTACCAAACTCGGAGAAAAGACCCTGCAACCAAACAACCTATGTAGCTACATTCATT
This sequence comes from Pinus taeda, assembly GCA_000404065.3. NCBI lineage: Eukaryota > Viridiplantae > Streptophyta > Pinopsida > Pinales > Pinaceae > Pinus > Pinus taeda. Next base: position 260,097 of record APFE030776818.1, read on the forward strand.
GCACCTCTATACTCTACCTCAGCTGTAGATAAAGCAATTGTGGATTGCTTATTGCTAGACCAGAAAAAAGGCCCTAAACCAAAGCTGAAAACATAACCAAAGGTGGACTTGTGGTCTATACCATTGCCAATCCAATCAGAATCTGTGTACCCAATCAGTGAAAGTGGGCAATCTGCAGCATAAAAGATACCAAAATTGGATGTACCTTTCACATATCTAAGGATTCTCTTTGCAGCTTTCCAGTGAAGTTCATGGGGTTCCTGCATATATCTAGAACAAACTCCTACTGCAAAATATATATGAGGATGGGTGTGAGTAAGATACAACAAACTCCCAACCAACTGTTGATACAGTGTACTGTCCACCAAAGGTGTAATACCCGCATCCTCAAATCTAATCCCCGAAAGAAAGGGAGATGTTGTTGGCTTGAATTTTGTCATCTGAAAGTAGACAAGTAGATCTAATACATACTTATACTGTGCCATCATGATCCCTGAAGTAGACTGAAAAACTTCAAGACCAAGAAAGTAGTGCAACAGTCCCAAATCTGTCATGGAAAATCGATCATGCAATGCTGATTTTGTCGAATCAATAGCTGAGGTAAGGTTCCATGTCATCAATAAATCATCTACATAAGGTACTATCAGCAAAAGGGAATCATCATGTTGTAGCAAATAAACATTCGGATCATGTTTGCATTGAATGAATCTAATGGAAAGCAAGAAAGACTCCATCTTTGCATACGAGGTTCTGGGAGCATGTTTTAGGCCATACAAAGATTTCTTTAATCTGCAAATGAGGGAAGACTTCTGAATGTATCCCTGTGGCTGCTCCATATATATCTCCTCCTTGATATCTCCATGAAGAAATTCACTCTTCACATCCATGTGATGAACTTCTCATTTGTGAGAAGCGACAATGGCTAAAAGTAGTCGAATAGGGTCCATTTTTGCAACGGGTACAAATGTCTCTATGTAGTCTATGCCATGCACCTATGAGTACCCTTTTGCAACAAGTCGAGCTTTGTACTTTCTGATCTCACCATCTGTAGAAATATTTTTTTGATAGATCCATCTGAATTGAACAAGCTTTCTTCCTTTCGTAAGTGGAACCAAGTCCCATGTGTTGTTTTCCATGAGAGAAGAGTACTCTTCATCCATGGTAGCCTCCCAAAGTGGGTTTCCAGTAGCTTCAGTGTGTGACTATGGATCTGAACCAAATGTCATATATCAATTTATTGGAAGCAATGTTTTGGTGGCATCTAGGGCTTGAGGAGCCCCAAAAAACTGTGGTCTAGTCCTCGCATCCCCAGGATCACCGACTAGTTCACCCACATCTTACAGGGTTTTCTCTACCCAAGTTGGTAGCTGAGTTGAAGCCATGATATGATCCTCATCCTCTGAATCAGAACCAATAGGCTTCTCTGATGGCTACTCTAAAGTGCTCAAAGAAGTTTCGGACTCCTCCTCATCAGTGGCAACAAGTGATTCCTCGGTAGGGTCTGCTGAAAAATCATGCAATGATTCTTCTTCAAAATTCACACTTCAAGCTACAAGGAAATTTTCAATGTGAGAGTCTAAAAATATATATCCTTTGATATTTCGAGATATCAAACAAACATACATTCAAAAATTTGAGGCTCCAAAGCCTTGCTCTTATCGGTCAAAATGTGAGCCCATGCTCATGAACCAAAAATGCAAAAGTGTGACACTTTCGGTTTCTTACCAGTCCAACATTCAAATGGCGTGGTGATTTTGAGTGCTTCTTGATGAATATAGTTCTAAATTTATGTTGCACAATTAATAGCTTCAGCCCATAGCTTCAGAGCTAATGATTTGGACTGTAGCATACAATTGGCCATCTCTTTTAACAACTGGTTTTTCTTCTATGCGACACCATTCTATTGTGGTGTATATGGCACTGTGTGTTGTAGCTATATCCCTACATCAATACAAAGGTGTTGCATATATTTGTTGATATACTCCCCCCCATTATCAGTACAGAGTATCTTAATCTTACACCCAGACTCATTCTCAGCAAGTGCTTTAAATTATATAAGCCATTCAAATACTTTCGATTTTAATTTTAGAAAAAATACCCATGTCAAGCGAGAGAAATCATCTATGAAGGTGAGTACATATCGAGACTTACTGATTGAAGGCTATGGGAATGGGCCTGTGATGTCACTGTGAATCATCCCAAGAGGTGAAGAAGCTCTATGTTCCTTCCCTTCATCAAACTTTTTCTCCGGATGCTTTCCAAGAATGCATCCTTGACATACACTGCTTGTGAATTTAATAGCAGGCAATCCTTCTACTATGCTTTCCTTGCTGAGTTGATGCAAGTACTTATAATTTAGATGGAAAAATATTTCATACCATAACCTACTGATATCGTTTGTTTGTGACATAAATACAGTGCTAATAGATTTAGGAACAAAGTGGGAGAAGAAATACAAATGAGAACCGTGATCTGCAATTCCATGTGCAAGCTATGAGCTCATGGAAATGTCGGTAATCACTGCGGAGTCTAGAGTGAACTCCACCTTCCTTCCAGAGTTGGAATGAGTGATTTGATATATCGAGAGAAGATGTGTAGATAGTGAGGGAACATGAAGCACATTTGTGAAGCATCCCCCTTCAATGTCTACAATTCCTTCTCCACACACCTTTGCATGTGTGGCATCTCCCAAGTAAATTGGGGATCTGGTGCTTTCTTCGATGGAGGAAAATTCATCTTTTGATGCAGCCATATGGTTCGATGCAACTGAATCAAGGATCCAAGCTGATGAAGTGGATGTGACATCCATTAAAGCATGACCATCTTGTGCTCTCCCTCTCCCATCTCCTGTTCTGTTATCATCCTTCTTCTTTGCATGCTCGGGCACGGTGAGATTATGTTGCTGCAATTGCTTAGCCATCTCATCGATTGTTTTCCTCATGCAATTTTCTTCAGGATGAAAACCTTTGGAATAGTAGTTGTAAAGTGTTATTTCCCTCTTCTTCTTCTTACCCTTAGGAAAAGAATAACTCTCTGAAGATTGTACGGGTCTCTCCTTCTTCGATTAATTAAATTTACCCTTCCCTTTTTTCTTTTCTCTTCCACTACTCTTTGGAGCATCAGTAGCTGCAAGTGCTTGGTTCTTTGAACACTTGATGGCACCCATTTGGACTAACTTAGCTTTCTCTTGAGTTAATGTTGTAATGAATTCATTCAATGGAGGCATTTTCCATTCTTCGTGAGTCAATTTAGATGCTTGAAAAGATGATAGAAATACGAAATATTTAGGGCCTAATTTCGAGAGAATCGAAAGGATGAGTTGATCTTCCTCTTTCTTGACTCCACATGCATCAAGTTCAACGAGGCTAAATTTAAACTTGGTGAAGTATTCTTGCAGGTTTCTGAAATGAGTTGGACTGAGGGATATGAGTTCATTCTCCAATTGATGCACTCTCATTTCATCCTGCTTGTCGAATAGTCCTTCCAATGTGGTCCAAACTGCATCGGGAGTAGTGGCTCCTCTTACATGAAAGAGGAGGTCTCTGGAAATTGATAGACATATCATCCCAATTGATAAATCTAATTTATTGAAATACTTGATCTTCTCCGCTGCAGAAGTCGGTTCAGTCTTCGTTCCCATTGTTACCCTGTAAAGCCCTTTACTTTGGAGGAGCAGAGTGATCATTGTCTTCCATTCAAAGTAATTGAAAGGATTTAGAACAAGTTTTGTGGGATGAGAGAGATGATTAATTGCTGCTTTCTGCACCTCTTGATGATATATACCTACAAATAAAACCATGTACAATCCACTAGATTTGAACTAGCTCTGATATCATGTAGAATTCCTGTAGAAGCTTCGATAGATCTAGAATTCTAGTTAAATTAAACAAAAGTAATTTGTTGATATTCAAGAGAGGGGAGAAAGAATTTGATCCATAAAATCAATGTATTAAATTAATGAACAATAGTAATACATGAGAAACCAAACCTCTAATCGCAAAGGGAGGTGGTTATATAGAAATTGTCGAATCTAGAAAACTAGGAAAAAACTAGTAAAAAATAGAAAAGGCTAAGAAAAGCTAAAGGGAGGCCTAAAATAGCAATATTGACTCAAGAAAACCTATGCCAACTATCAGCCGCGAGGAAAGCATGAGGAGGGGCGCATTTCCCAAGGAATGAAACTTTAAAACATGCTAAAATGGTCCGGAGGACCAAATCCCTTGATTTAAGGGGGAATCTTCATGTGTAGGTTTTAACCCCGTATAGAAATTACCTACATACGAACTATAAAACACACAAAATAAACAATTCAAGAGCATAACACATAAAACACATATACATAGATATTTTCCCCTGGATCCCAAAACCGGGACTACCAGCTTGATCTTTCATTATGTTCCTTTCAATGTTATAATACATATTTATACATGCTGAATCATCCAATACCATGGACCAAAAACCATCGTGTTCAATATCATGGACTGAAAACCATCATGTCCAAAAACATGTGCACAAAACCATAGGTGGGTCCGTCCAGCCTAACATAGGTTCCAAAACCAAAATTTTCCAGGGTGCTACTTCAAACCCCATAGAGTGGGGTTACTTGCACCACTCAAACCCCCTGTGACCCCCCCCAACCCCCGCTACGCAATTGGCGCAATGAAGGGTGGGTTCTACCCCCCTCTAACCCCCTGGTTAACTACGTGGGCTAGTCATGAAAAGAATATAACACAACCCAACATCATGTGGGGCACTAATCCACAAATAACTCAAGTGGATGAGGTGTGGTTAGGTGTGAACATGCTCTTAGATGTATAAATGGTTTAGGAAAGTGGTTGGACCAATATTTTCATAATATTAAGCCTTTAAAGGCAAAAAATAAGGGAAATTTGGTCCATCGAGCTAATTTACCAAAAACCAAGCGTGAACATGATTTTTAGTGCATGTGGCTAAGTCAAGGACACTTAGGCTAAAAAATAAATGTAGATGTTAGGATTATATTCCAACAGGAATGCCATTTGATTGCTGAATATAAATGTTGAATGAAGAATGCTTTAAGAAGTCAGAGACAATATGTTGTTTTACACAGAAATTATTATTTGTAACACTTAGGGAAGTTAAAGACAATATGTTGGTTTACACATAAACTACTATCTGTAACTTAGAAGAATTATAGAGGTAGGAGTTTTAAGCATAGGAGTGCTCTTTTAAGGAACTTTAACTTTATTCACACAAGTAAACAAATACTTGCAGCTTCATTACTATACTTAAAGGAAAGAAGACATAAGATGACACATAACAGAGAAGCTACAAAATCATACCCAACAATGTGTGGAAAACTTCTAATTCTTTCATTAACCAGCAGTTTATCAAAAATACAATAGCCTAGTCTCCAGGTTCTTCAAAATTCAAACCCTCTTTCTATCTTTTTTCCTCTTTTTATACATCATGTGATAGTTTTAATCACCAAAGCTGTCAAACAACTTAACTACCTCCTAACTGTCTAAAGTAAAAATAATTACAAAATATTACATTGGAGGGTAAAGGACACCTCATTCTCAAGAAAATAAAATAACAGGAAGTAACAAAAATTAGAAAATTGATGATGGTTTCTCATTGTTTGGATCTGTAGCTTGACTACTGATGAAGTTTCTCTATAGATGTTCTGATAGTAGTTAAATTGTTTTAACACAACAAATTGCATTTTAACAAAACTCTATGCGTGGACATGGGCCCACGTATGTATCGGAAATGTTATGATTGGCTAAAACATAAATAAACCCTTATGGCCCACATATATATCGGGAGTGTTCTGAAACCCGACCAATCACCATTCCTTTGGAGTTTCAGTCATCCGCCACTAATTCTAGTTATTATGCTAAAACAACGAAATTTGTTGATTACACGGAATATGGCTTACCACGGAACTGAAAATACTTCAAACTCTGGTTCATAATCTGATCGCATCTGCGTTTTCCAAAAATGTTTTCCTTCCCCACAGACCTGACATGGAAACAAAACTGCAATTTAAAGATTTCTCAGGTCCAAACTTTATAATAAATTTCATGCACTTTTCGAAGCGATATCCATCGGATCTCATCCTTTCCTGATGAGTGGTTGTGATTAATCTGGACTTCAATGGATTAAATCACATTTTATAAGCCATCACGTCCATTTTCCGAATTAAACCTAACCCTTGTTAACAGCACGATTATCGAGGGATCTACATTCTTCAAGCAAACGACCCTGATCAACTAAGGTGTTAACCCGATTTTATAACTTCTCACATCTGATTTCTGATTAAACTTCATTCTTGTTATCCATGCGACTGCCATTGGATTTGCTGCCTGTCAATTGGATGGTTCAGATCTTCTCGCGGTTTTATCACATTCAAAAGCCGTCAATAAAGTAAAGCAACTCATTTCTTTTGTATTTCCGCATTTTCTATTTTTTCTGTTATAATATAATATTTGATTTTTTTCCTTTTTGCGATAAAACTAAAAATAAAATTAAAAGGACAATGGATGCTACAACAGGGTCAATGATATTTTATCTTAATGAAATGTGAATTCTTTTGTCTATGCATTCTACTATTATGACATTTCATCTCTATCAATAACTGGTCTTATTCAATTTGTCTATTGAAAATATTCATAATTGTAATCAGGGAATGCCCCTTGTGGTGCGCAAGAGCCCATCTTGAATCACCTAAAATGGGAGGACTAGGTCCTCATCGAATGTTTTCTTGAAGTATTTTCGTAATGGAACAATTTAGGAGCTAACAATTACCAAGCCCTTGGGGCTTACTTGAGACCATACAAGGCCTTTTTTAGCTTACAAACATAATCATGCTAATCTAATAACTAAAAACCATCCGGCTACTCGATATAAATTTTTTCTTGCAATTCTCCATTTAGAAAGGAAAATTTGACATCCATTTGGTATATCTTGAATTTCTTAGAACTAGAAAAATCCAAAAACATGTGAATTTATTCTAATCAACCAAGAGGAGAAAATGTCTCATCAAAATCTAAGCCTTCAATTTGTACACAACCTTGAAAACTAACCTTTATTTTTTTCTTAACACTTCACCATGTTCATTCATTTTCTTCCTGAAGAGCCAGTTCGTGCCAATACCATTCTTGTTTGTTGGTGTATGAACATGCTCACATGTCTTATTTTACTTGATTTGATCAAGCTATTCATTCATGGCCTTTAACCAATTGTAACCTTGGCTTGCCTAGGAAAAATAATTTGGTTCCATCATAGATAACATAGCTACATGCACTTGAGAAGGGGAATTTAACAATATTCTTCTTGTTTGAACACCTGAATTCAAATCACCAACTATTTGGTCAGCTAGGTGGTGTTTTTGCACATACCTTGCAGGATATTTAGATTGTGGATTGAGGGGTTCATCAATGTCTTCATTTGAAATTGGCTCATCATCCTTCTCATCATTATTGACTAGATCATTGGAGTTGATATTTACTCGATGATTTCCTTCAGATTCAATGTTCTCATCAAATTTAACATCAATACAATCAACTATCCTTTTTTTAATCTTTTTGTAGCATATATAGCATTTTCTATTCGAAGAGTACCCAATAAAAATACCTTCATCAAATCTTGCATCAAAGTTACCAAACTTTTCATCATTCTTCTTGATAAAAAAATTGCTTCCAGATACTCTAAAATGATTGATTGTAGCATGTCTACGATAGCAAATCTCCAATGGAGTTTTATCATTGTTTGGTCTAAAGTGTGCCTTATTTAAAATCACAACTAATGTGTGAACGATTTCAGCCCAAAATATTTGTGATATTCCTCTTTCTCCCATCATGGCCCTAGCCAACTTCCGAACATATCTATTGGCTCTCTCTACTACACCATTCTACTATGGAGTCTATGCTATGGTAAATTACCTTTTTGATGCCATGTTTCTTACAAAAGTAAAAAAACTCCTTTGAAGTAAAACCAAATAAATTATCATATCTTATTCACTTTATTTTACAATTACTCTCATTGGTTTCCATGGAATTAACGTTTTTAAACTTCTCAAGGCCTTTGATTTTTCGCTCATAAATGCTACCCACATCATTCTACTAAAATCATCATTGATAAGCATGAAATATGGTTTTCCTGAATGCTTCTAAGTTCTTGAATGACCACACAAGTCCATATGCATCAATTTAAATGGCTTGGTTAATGAGTTGTCCTTTGACTTGAATTATAATCGAAATTTTTTTCGAATCTAACAGGGATTGCAAATTGTGTTCTTTAGATTTGAAAGCTTTGGTAGTTCTCTAACGACATTCTTCTTGTTTGATTTGAAGATTTCATCAAATTTCAAATGTCCTAACCTTCGATGATGCCACAAACAACTCTCATCAATCTCTGACAAACAACACTTCTTTGTCTTATCTCTTAGAACATAGAGATTGATGTTTATTTTAATATATTTATCTACTATCTCTCTTATTCCTACAAACTCAATTTGGCAGATTTTAGATTTGAACATCACATCATAGCCTTGGTCACACATCTCAAACACACTGAGTAAATTATGCCTCAACCCATAAAAAAAACACATCCTTATCCTTACCTACGTCATTAGCTAGGTTGACAATTCCTTTACCCATAATCTTACCAGGTGAATTATTCCCGAAGGTTACATTACCTTTGCTGACATTTTTCCATGATAAAAACCTGCTTTTATACCCCAACATATGCCAAGAACAACCATTGTCAATATACTAATGGCTTCCTTCATCTTGAGCATATAAAACCACATTATAGTTTTCCATGTTTTCCTTATTCTTGTAGACTTTGGGTTACTGGCTTGTTTGCTTGATATTTGGTCCAAGCCTTTTGTTTCTATATCTACAATTAGATGCTTTGTGTCCATAGTTTTGATACATAAAACTTTGAATCAAATTTCTTAGTGGGGAAAAATGTTGTTGTATTTGGATCTACTCATCCTTTGCCTGAAAAATTGGTTATTTGGTTGATAATTTATTCTTCATTGCTTGAGTTGTCTAAATGACATATTCACCCTACAATTTTCTTCCTTATTCCCATAATTTGTACAAGTAAAATAGTAAATTGGAAATATGTCTTCATACTTGGCAGGAAATCAATGTATAAATATTGGATGAGTTGTTCTTTGGAAAATTTGATTTACCTCTCATGCTCTATCAAACTTTTGCTAAATCAAATTTATCCCTATATTTTTCAGTAGTTGATTTGTCTTTAGCTATAAATTAGACTCTATGTTCCCTTTATCTCTTTTTTTTCGCATTGGATCTGCTATGGTTGCTATATTGCAAACATTTTTTAATGCTTTCACAAATGTAATTACTTTCTTTCCCTTCATATCAGTTGTTGAGCTTGACTTCGCCTCAAATATAAGATAAATTTTGTCATTGGAGACTCCTTGTGCTTCAAAGAGCTCATTTAAACTTCCAGTCCCTTTTCCAAATTTTATATTAAATATTACCTGAGGTTTTTCTTTTTCCAACTCTTTCCTCTAAAAGAAAATTTCTCCTTCAAGGCTTTCACATGCTTGATTTTTGTGATTGAGCTATTGGTTTAGAGTTTCTTAGATATTTTTCCCTTCTTCAATTTGCAGGAGCAGAGGTTCTATTGCTTCAACTTTGTCCTTTGCTAACAATTCCTTTTGTTTTTAATTTTTTTTCCTCGACCTCTATACCTCTTCAAGGGCACTGACCAGATCACCTTCTTGGTCAACTTTGTCCTTTTCTCCATTGAATTAAATAACGTCTACTTCCAAATTGTCTATGGCCATGAGCAAGTTATTTTGAGATTTCATGATCTTTGTCCTCATCTAATGATTGGTTTCCTTCAGTCCCAGATGGGCTAGAGTCTTGGATGTAGAAGCTTTTCTTTTTAGCCTTATTTTTGTCCTTTGACATTTTTCTAAATTTCTCATTAGGGTAATATTCACTCTTCTTCTTTTCTAGACACTTAGAAGCACAGTGACCTACTTGGGTGGAGAGTTGAAGTCCCTCCTTGAATTTTTGGCCACTTCTAGTTATTCAAATAAGTATAATGACTTATGTATATTTAAACTATCAATGATGAAATTGTATGATATTTTTTTGCTAAATTTATGGTTGAAAAATACTCATGGAAGGTTGTTGAATTCATAGCATATTCATGGTGAATGAGTTTCCTTATATGTGTTTATGGTTTTATTGAACTTTTGGCACTATGTGGATGGTTATTATCTTCATGAACTGCATGGGTAATCATATGAATATGACTATTTGTGTGAGATCTCTTAGTTAACTTGTTATTAAATGTGTTTTCAGTTATCGAAAATGATTATGAACTAAATGCCTCATTTCCATATTTAAGATTGTAGACTAACTCACATGTAAGAAGGTGACTTATGTGTTGTGTGTTAAATGAGGATTTAGATAGTGCTAATGGTCACTTGGTTTAATAGTAATGTATTGATTCTCTGGTTTATGTAATTTTTATATTATTGTGATATCCTAAGATCCAATAATCAAATCTTGGTGTGTTCTTGTGAAATATGACCTTTGGAGCTATTTCTTTATTTTTCTTAGGATGTAAGGAAAATTAAGCTCTGTTGGTACACTTGAGTTCTTGTGGGCATAGCCTACTACCTTTAAAGGTTTATTTCTCAAGATTTGGCCATTGTCTTGAAATTATGGAGTTGTGATAAATGACCTGAAATTCAAGAAATTATAGTAAAATTCACTTGAGTTTCCTTCTCTAAGAAGCCTTGGTAGAATAAGAAATTTATCTGGAACAAGATGTCCATCTTAATATATGTGGTATCTAGGTCATATAATTCTTCAACTCCCAAGTTTTATTTGTATCCAGATATTTGAGGGGTGGATTTCCAATATCATGTGTAGATGCATCCAATAATTCAAGAATCCAAGTGGACAAGGAATGTAATAATAGGAAATGATTCAAATTGAGTTCAAACCATATTGTGTGATAAGCGCAATTCGTAGCCAGAGATTTCAGGTGGGCTTGACATTGGTGGTTCCTTTATGCGAGAGTCGGATTTACTTGTGAAGATGAAAATTGTATCCAAGTTACAGAGAACCTAGATATGGACAAGATTGTACACATGTGAGAGGTCTTGTACAAGGCTAGGACCAAATCTCTATTAAGTGCACATAACATCCAAGGGATTTGGGATTTGGGGGTGGCAATTCATGCACACGTTTATGGAGCCTCATATGTATTCTAAGTCGTATATCATTTGATGAAATCAAGTAATCCATAGGTCTAGGGGTTTAGGGTGTGTCAAGAATGGATAAATGTGTGACATCTAGAATTACTCTAGAACTAGATATAATGTGAAATTATCACATAACACAAAGAGGTTAGCCTTGGTGGGATCCATGAGCCTAATTTGATATGAGAAGTGTCATTGGGTTTTTTTTATGGCCACATAAGGGCTATGAATGATGTGGTACTCCTAGGGATGACATGGCAGTATCAAATGGGTCACACATGGATGCAACATAGAAGTCCCTTATTGATGTGGTGTGGTGTAATTGGTTAAATTTCAAATGTGCATAACTTTCCTTTCGGGAGTTGGATTAAGACAAAATTTATATCGACAGAAAGCTCTCAATGAGTTTAATGTGATGGTAGTAACCATTTTGAGTTTCGATGAAGTTAGAAGAAGAGGACATTTGTAACCCCATCTTCATAATAGACCTTTGAGTTCATGTAAAATTATCGAGTAACACCTCCCATAACTCTGATTAGTTCAAGGGGTTGGGAGGGAGAGTTAGAGAGTTGTATCAAAGAAAAAATTTAAACATTGGACCTAGAGGTCTAGAGGAACATCATGGATGCAAACGATTGAGTTGAATGGGCCAAGAAGGATAAAGTTAGAAGCCTTATTAAGATTTATAGTGTGGTATTTAGTCTTATAGTTAATTTATATATACACATGTGTACTAATTTTAGATTTAAAACTGATATGTTTATTGGCACGACAAATTACTGATATGTTATTTTGTTTTCTAACCTACATACTTACCCGAGATTTGATGTTTTAGCTAGATTCACATCAACATGCTTGCTCCAAACATACCAAGGTGATGATTGAATATGTCTATTTCTGTTTGATTTAAATAATAGTCATATGTGTATGATACACATAATAACATAAAGGAATAGTAAGGAAATAAATGAATGAGAAACAAAATGGTGCAGTACAACACTGAAAGATCCCAACATAATCAAGAAGAGGAATTAGTTGGGAAGAGGATGGAGGAAAATTCCCTTGATTGGAAGTACACCCTCAAGAGCTTAAGAAAGGAAAACAAAAGTAAATGTAGTGATGTTGTAGATATTATCATATATGAAAAGTAAAAAGTAACATGAGCTTGGCGCTAGTTATCTAGGTAGGCACAAATCCAAGAAAATCCCATATGAGATAGGGGAGCATGGATTGGAGATTAATCGCGCATAAGAACACAAGTCAAAGAAAAGGCATAAGAAATCAAGTGAAGACATAGTGAGAGGAGGAACTCCACTCAACACTCCAAAGAGAAGAATTGATAATCATGAACAATTATCTACTATTACAACTAGGATACACCACCAGTAATGGAGGAATGAGAAAACATGAATGCCATAGGAATTCAATAAAGAAAAACCCCTACCTTTGATGGATAATTTAAGAAGGATGGTGTTGGGTGATTTATTTTTCTATAATAGTTTTCGAAAATTTTGATTAAATTTTTGGTTGGAAAATGGTCACAGAAAAGATCACGAGAAAAGGTGAGATAAATAATCAAAATAACCAGATGTCGAGAATAGTTAGAAAGAAGTAGTAAAGGAGGTTAGAAGCAGTTACCTTGGAAATTGCAGAACCAATGAAAAAAGGATAGGTATGCTAGAATTTAAAAGGATCAAAGGTGATAAGGACCAAAACACCCAAATTTTGTCAAGGTGGACCAGACAAAGCAAGAAGAAGAGAGAATTTGGAGCATACATTGATATGTTGCTGGAGAAAATTTTTGATGTAATTTTTAATCTTTCTATTGTTCCCATGAATTTTGTCTTATGTTTTGGCCTGATCATTATTTAAGCTCTCACATATTATGAAGTAGCATAATACAATGTAATGATTTGGTAAATAATAAAAAGAAGTGGTGTGTGCAATGTCTATATGTATTTATGGTGATGGTTTATTTGGCCTCTTAAAATTTTAAGATTATGGTTTTGAATGATTTCTATTTTTTCCACTTGTAAGATGTTTTTGTTCCATTAATGACTGCATTGAAGATGTTAACTTGATATTGGTATAATATTTGCACTGTGAGTTATTTGTTAAACCATTCCCCGATCATGTTCTGTGATCGCTTATGCTTTTGTTAAGTCTCAACATGCCTTGCGTGAGATGCTTCTCTTCTCAAGAGAGGTGAAAATTTCGGCGAATTGCTAGACTACTACAGAATTCTTTGTTGGCACCCTATGTTCGAACCCAGGGTCTTCCTCTTTAAAATTTTTGCCAACAAATGGTTCTGTTGTCAGGATCCTAAGTATTTCGAAGGGATATGGACAATGGTATTGAGGATCCTTACCGGTGGCATGAGAAAATTGACCAATTTGTTTTCAGCAAGCGCAATTGTGGCAGAAGAATTTAGAGTGAGTAAAGGAGGATTTTTTTATGTAGAACTTACTTATGACCAATAAAAGATATTCTAGTGTAAATTCCCTTAATAAATTCATAATTGGTTGCGTCGGTTACATATTCAAGGAGGGGTTAGAAATAATCTTAGAATTCACCGTACCTGGAATAATGCTAATCTAGATGAGTTGCATAAATTAGATAATGAGCTAACTAGGGCTATTAATTTTTTGGTATAAGTAACTCTAGAAATTTATATCATTGAATTTGCTATAGAAGATCATTTATCTATTTCTAAAGTTGAAGCCATCTTCAAATATGGGTTGTGGGGAAGATTGCTGAAGGTTTTCCGTCTCTAAATTAAAATTTTGATGGTGGAATGAAACCTATTATTGTTTCAAGAATATAATATGGCATCTTAAAACTCTAAGTATTGGGGTTTGGATCTAGAGGAGAGATTTTTCATAGTTGCAAAAGATGAATACATTGTTGTGATGGATGTAGATGAGTCACAGAGGGATCGAGATTTAAGAGAATAAAGAGGAGCGCAAATAGCCTATGAATGGCAGGAATAGGCATTGCATGAAATCCGAAGAAGGCAAAGAGAGTTACACTGAATAGAAGAGGTGTTCAATAGTCCAAGGTTGCAGATAGAAGGACCAAGTAGCTCAGATTTGTGGGATACATGAGATAGTAGTCGTGCGATTTCTAGCTAGATAAGAGGTGCTAGAAGAAGTGTCATCAGAAAGATGGATGGAGGTAGTAGAGATGGCCATGAGTCAGAAGGAATGAATACACTAGATGAATCAAGACCTATGAGTGAGTTAATGAACCAAAGTACCCTCCCAATGAAGAAATGCATTTTGTGATGAGGTGAATATTTTATGAGGATGAATCATCCCTTGTAAGTAATATATTATTGGTCAAAAGCATAGGTAGCTCCTTAGGCTAACGCCCCCTTAGTACCCTATGAGAATCATTCTCATTTTATTTCAAAGTTAGTTAATACTATAAATGATTGGGAGGTTTATAGTGCATACACCACTGGTTCTTTGAGTGGTATTTGTAGTAGTTATCAATTGAGTTCTTTAGGATATTTATAGTCAGGTTCACAAGGATTTATATTGATATCACCTGGTCAAGCTATAATGGCTAGTAGCATAGTAGGATTATTCACTCGATACCCTGATCTTTTAGGATGAGGGAATGAGGATGTTGAGAAGCACAAGTATTTGTGTGAAGCTATATGGAGGGCTAGAAAAACACCTGATGATACTAATCTTATTGAATTTTAGACTACTCTAAGAGAGAGAGCACTCAGGTGGTTTATTAAATGGTCTACTTTGCATCAGAACACTACTATTGATGAGGTAAAATGGAAATTTATTTAGGAGTTTAAAATCCCCAAGACAAGCAAACAAGTACTATCTGAATTTTGGGATATCAAATAACATGAAGGGGAGACTACATGGGTTTGCATGTAGCGATTTAAGGATTTTATTAGTAAATTAAGCTACCATATTGACCCTAATCACCAACAAGATTGGTTTATTAAATATGTGTTTCCATTAACTCGGATACCATTAATGCAACAAAAGATTGATACATTGTAAGATGCACTTGAGCAAGTTACAAAGATTGAAGCTATGGAAGGGTATCCTCATGAGAACAAGGGAGGTTCTACTTCCAGTGATCCTAACCTTGTTGGATTATAACATTATATTGTTGATCTAATAGATAAATTAAAATACATCCATGCTACTTCACCTTTACATCCTCAGTTATGGTGTACTAAGTATCATGTCAAGGCCCATCATGCAACAAAATGTCCAAGATTAAGAGGTTCAAGACAATACTCCATGTTTATGGGACTAACTCCACTGTTGCTTATTACTGGAGTTGACAAGTTGGTACAAATGCTTTATATCAAGGGAACACTCAATTTCATGCATTCCATAATAAGAAAGGTATGTAGAGAACTGAGTATTGTGACATATGTCATACCTATTGTCACTCCCCTCGTCTTGTCCTATTTTGCATAAATAATCAAATGTTCCAAACAACTTTTTCTATGAATTTTGTGGGTTACTAACTCATCATATTGATTAGTGAAGATCATTAGATGCTCCAACCGATCAAATTTTTCACTTTGCATTTAGAGTGAATGAAGTTCCTCGAGGGTGAGGAGGAGAAATTCAAGGGGAGGGGGGAGAATTGGAGGAAGAGGTTTGATCCATTTTTATAATCATGATCAAGAAGGACATGTTTCTTGTGATTGTATTTTACCTAGAAGGCCTTGGTATTCTTAATGTACATTAAATACACATGAAATAGAGGATTGATTTCTCTGTGGGAAGAGCGTAATCAATAGAGGGGAACATTTAATTAATGCAGAGCCTAGGGAAACTAAACCAAATCCAATGTCGAATATTAATATAGTTACTAGAGGATGAAAAAGGATTGGAGTAGATACATACATCTCTAAACAACCAGCTATAATTAGACCTACATCACCTAATAAGTCTTATGGTTCCAATCAACAGAACGAATATTACAGAGTTGCAACAATTTTCTTTTAAATAATTTCCATCATCTTATAGTCCTCATGCAAAACAACAGGAACATGTAAGAATGTGGAGTCATAGATCATCTCAAGAAACACCTTTGGATGTAATGGAATGGTTTAAATTATTTCTGTATATTATGAATGATGAGAAACTATATGGGAAGTTTTGCAAGAAACTTAAGACTATTGTTAAGGATGATGAACTCTTGGATATACCTATTTCTACAAACTTTCTTGAATGACATTCAAGACGTGTTTGACAGAATAAGAGGAGAACATGAAGAGAATTTTGTTTGATGTTCAAATCATAGGATTTAAAATAAAGGATTCTATGTTATATTTGGGTATTGATGTCAATATCCTGCCGACAAAGACTTGGGAGGCACTTGGGAAACTAAAGTTAGTGTTCTCACCAATTCAATTGTGTATAGCTAACCAGTATTGTATTCTTCCAACTGGGCACTTGAAGGATGTTGATGTTGATATTGCAGGAGTAAAAATATATGCATATTTTGAAGTGATATATATTATGGGGAAAAAAGACCCATATCCAACATTATTAGGAATAGATTGTGCTTTTGAGAACTACACCGTTATTGATCCTAAGTGGGAGACAATTACTTTTGAGGTAGACAGAGTCCAAGTCATAGAACTGCAAGATCCTTATCAAGGTCTAATGTTTACAGAACTTGTAGATGATAGAGAAGAACCTAACCTTTTGGATTTGATGTATCATCTCACTATAGGGAAAAGAGAATATTATATCAATCCTACAACATATGGGTCTACTCTATGGAGGAGTATTCAAAGCACAAAAATTGGTTCAAACATTACATTGGACAAATGGCAGCAAAGAGATCATGAATTGCACTCTAAAGAGTGTGAAAATGTTTGTTGTGCCTGCTAGACTGGCACTAAGGTATGATATTTTCGTACTTTTAATGGTATAGGTTCTGCTATTAATTTCATTAATGAAGTTGATTCAAAAATTGAAGAGACACAAGAGGTTCCTTTATTGGATGTTTCCCTTCAAGAAACACTAGCAAGGTGGTGGGGAGCTTATCGTACCCATCTTCAAGACTGGGAGTCGATTAAATCTAACTTTTTATTTCACTTTGGTGCCCGAAAGAATTATTCAGCTAGAATTCCTATATATGAAGGATATACTAGTACACAAAATCACATTCAAACTTGTAGAGCTAACTAGACAAAAGAAGGTCTTCTTTTAGATTTGTGTGTTCATCGATTCATCCATACATTGGGAATGTTTCCACAAGATTGGTGTCTAAAGGAAGAAATGAAAAGAAAATCAATGGAGTGGGAACCAATTATAGCTTAGCTTTCAAGTGACTTCTCCTTTTCAGATGAAGCTGAAAATATTGTAGGAGCCTTAAAAGCAATAAAGAGATTTTTGTTCCCAACACAAAATCCTATTGAGGAATATAATGATCATGATATATTTGAGCACATATATGAATCAGGTTTTCATGAATTTGTTTCATGTGGCAAGGATAATTGAGATCCTGATGATGATGATTTGGAAGAATTGAGGTATTTAAATTTCAAAGAGTATGAAGGGCAGAGAAATATAAAGTATGATCCTATAGCAGATGCTCTGCATTTGAATCCAATGAAGCTATAGAAACGTAATATCGATGTTGAAGAAAATCCTAAGTTAGCTTCCATTGGTGATTATTGGGATTAACAAACTACAAAAGAAAGCTTTGATTTGCTAAAAGAAAATGAGGATCTATTTCCTGCATCAGTTTTAGAACTCAAAAGAATTAAGGGCGATTTAGGAGAAATGAAAATTGTCCTAAATCTAGATGCAAGACCAATCAAATATCAACCCTATAGACTAAATCCTAGAGTAAAAGACAAAGTAAAGAAGGAAATACATAAGATGCTAGCTTCCAGTCTTATTTTTCGTGTTGATGAAGTTGAGTAGATCAGTCTTATTGTAATTCAGGATAAGAAGGATTTAGATGATATTCTATTTTGTGTGGACTACCGAAGCATTAATAGTGGTTGTGTTCATGACCTTTTCACAATCTCTCTAGTGATGACCTATTGGACAACATGGTTGGAAATGAAGCCTACTCCTTTACAGATGACTTTTTAGGATATCACTAGGTGCGCATTGTAGAAGAGGATAGCATAAGACTACTTTTACAATCGAATGGGGTTCCTTTGCCTACCATGTTATGTTGTTTGGGCTCAAGAATGCTCCAATTTTGTTTTCAAGAATTGTTATTGCATCCTTCCAAAATTATATTCTTAAATTTTTGTAAGTATACATGGATGATTGGAAAAACACATATTATTTTGTAAAATCATTCTAATCTATTGCAGGGGATGGTTGATCATTGTCAGCAATTGCAATTTTCTTTAAATTTGAAGAAATGTATTTTTGTTGTTCACTTTGGAACACTACTTGGCCACATTGTTTGTAAGAAAGGGTTTTGTGTAGATCCTCCTAAAGTCATAGTCATTTTGAATATTCCACCACAAACTAGTGTTAAGCAGTTCCGATCAACCCTTAGGGATACAAGTTATTATCATTGATTTATTTACAACTATGCCTTAATCACTTCATGTTTGGAAAATTTGTTGAAGAAGTAAGAGAATTTTTTATGGAATGCTGAATGTGATACTACATTTGTCACTCGAAAGGAAAAGCTTGTGAGTGCTCCAATTATAGTATATCTAGATTAGAATAAGGAATTCCATGTACATATAGATGCCTCTGGAATTTCTTTGGGTGCCATATTAGCTCAACCACGAGAAGGTAACTTGGATTATCCCATTTATTTTTCTAACAGAAAACTCTCTACAGCTGAAAAGAATTATACAACTATAGAGAGGGAGGCTCTTGCTACGGTGTATTTTCTTCGAAAAATCAAGAACTATCTACTTAGTGGCCCTTTCAAATTATTTACTCACCACTATGCTTTGAAATATCTCATTAATAAACTTGCCTTGGATGGGAGAATATCTAGATGGATTATTTTATTTAAGGAATATAATTTTGAATTTAATGTAAAATTGTTGTAGGGATTAATGCACGAGTGGTTATAGACAGAAAAACCCTCTTGGGTCTCCTGGGACCCAAGGCAGATAGAATCAGATGACCTACAACTATTCAAAGATACATGCATATGTCCATGTTACTCTTATAATCAACAAAGTAAAATACAAGATTTACCTCCATGTCTCTAGTGTAGCTTCGCCAAAGATCTCATTGTCGTAAAGTGAGGACTGCTTCAATCGCTCCTAGATGAGAACCTGCACATAGACAAGACAAGTAGTAGCCTTCACAGAATATACATATTGATGATTAAAATAATTTAACATAAAATAATATATAAATCCAGCATGCATCTAAGATAAACATTAATTTCGAATCCGCATCAACATATATAGAAAAGATTTTTCAACATCATTAAGTACACAAAACAGGAGAATATCTATATTCTCATATGAGAGAAGAATGATTACAACCATGGTTGTTGAATCAAGTCTTCCCTTAGCTCCTTTTCTCCTTTCCCTCTCTCCCTCTCAATTATTTGACAACATAACAATACATATCTCAAAAATTTTGGTCATTGTTACAATAGCCAAGCTTCTAATTTATAGATGAGGAGAGTCTCTCTCCTTGCCAATTCCTTCATGAGTTCCAGTTAGGCCAAATCTTGGATGTTTCTTTGCTTCATTGTTCTTTCCCTTCCTGTGAAGCTCTGTTAGGAATATCAATGTCCTTAATTATGCCTGAGGTGGATGTCTTGTTTTTTGAGATGGCATTTGAGTGAAAGGCGGAGTCTTAGTCAGTCAACTCACACTTTAACCTCTGGAATCTCTTAAATATTCAATAACACTACCCTTTAGGAAAAACATTGCATCAACCTAGGGACTAAAACCCTCTTCTAATCCATGGGGATAATCATAAATCCTTTTGTATGTTTTTGGGGTGCATTACCCAGACAAATAGGCCTATAACCTAATGTTTTCTTCTAGTCAAAGTGTCTATCTCCTCTGAGATGATAAGGAGGTCATTTTTTGTATAACAGTTTCCCCCAAAAGTGTGAGGTTAGAGATGGAGATGATGGCTGAAATACCTTATATAAGAGAGAGAGAGAGGATTGGAGCTTCAAAACTGCAAGAGACCTTAAAACAACAACATATGTCAAAAATATATAACTTTTTCCTGAGTCAGGATTTCCCATTCTCAGTAGATATATCAGAATGATTTCTTAGAAGAGGTGTGACTGTTATGTCCACCGATAGTCACAATGTGGAAGTTGATTCATAATGTGATCAATCTAGAGAGTTGTCTCTGAAATAAATATATGCAATTTGGGAGAGGAAACAAGGCTGAGTGATGTAAGTCTCTACCAAAGGTCTTGGTCGTCGCCTCTATGAACGACATACTTATGCACATGTGAATAAATGAGGTGAAGTTAAACTTGTGCAAAATCATCTGAGTACCAGTCAATAATTAAAAATGTTAACAAACATGAGGATGGACACCGATAAGGATGATGGTCTCCAATATGTCTAGTACAAACTAGTGAGTGTGGAAAGTGTGTTGTTGTCGAACACTCATAGAATTGCTCAACTAGGAGCCAATAGTGAAAACCTTTAATAAAATGTAGAGTAACCTGCCACTGAGGACTGCAAGTTCCAGGGTACTGATATGTTTCTAGATTTTCCTCCGAGATAGACTATTGAAGTTGATTGGAAAAGATTTGTCAAAAGGTAGGCAATAAGGTGCCCTACATCAGTTGAACTGAAACAAGACAAGAATGATTGTTTTGAATATAGATTATAGCAATGGGTCAAACAGATAGAGGGAAATTTCAGGCATATGATGGTATGGTCGATACTGGAAGTAGAGGATAGGTGAATCCCTTGAAAAATAGAAGGCAAAACATCAAGGTTACTAGGCATCTTAGACTTATGAACACCAAATATTGTTAGGATATAGGGATGTAGGAACATCAGAGTATGAAGGATATACTCATAGAATGGTAAGGTTCAGAAAGAAGCTGACATAAGAGGTTTACTGAGGGAGTTCCATCTTCAAGGGATTCACTACTACCAAAAGATCCTTCAGAATATAGATATTGATCCACTATTCTATCCAATTTGTCCCCATCTGATTAATTTTAACAAGTCTAGATGGGTAAAATTGGTGGTATTTTCATATTTAGTGAGTCTAAAAAGATCGTAAAGACAACTCCAAGGGGTACCTGTGTCATGGTTGATGACCGGGTGCAACAAAGGGTTAATAGTATACCTGTTATAGTTCCTTTTCCGTAAGTTAGTCCATTGAGTCTGGATAAAGTGATAAACGTATGATCAAATAGATGTCTACCTCATTTTGTTAGGAGTACGAGGAGACAAAGTGAACTCTATATTCCCTGTGAAATTTTAACGAGTCGGAAGAAGAAAAACTCGATACATGTTCATAAAATTTTAACTAGTTAGATGAAGGAAACTTGATATATATTTTTTTAGTTTAAGGAGTGAGAAAAAGAGATAAAAACAATTGCTCATGTCTTCTTCATAAGAGTTTTACGAGACCGAAGAACATAACTCGAGGGTTTTTCAGTTCAAGAGCGATAAAACGTCCCAAAGAAAATGTGCTCATATATTCTTCGTAGGATTTTTATGAGGCCGAAGAAGGTAACTCGGGGATTTTTTAGTTTAAGGGTGAGAAAAAGTCCCAAAAAATATCATGCTCATCTAGAGTCAAACTTGGTCAACTTTTCATAACGACACTAAAATATCATCGAAGCATAAGTAAAATTTGACAGAATATCAATATGGCGCATGTTTAAACAAGATAGGAATGAAAAGCTTCAATTCCAATGACTAGCTAGAGTGATTGATACCTCTAGACTGACTATAAGAAGGGTGACATGCCCTCATTTCCACTGTTTGAAGTTTGTGAGAGTGCTCTTGAGAGAAAAAGGAGCAGAACTTTCCCTAGAATTTACAAGCAATCTAGGCGACCATTTGATGTTTCGTTAGTTCTAGGTATGTGGCTTGATACCTAACTTGCATTTAAATCCTTAATTCGGATGGTTTTACAGTCATTTTTTCTTTTTTGAGCAAGCCATAGATGGATTGGCTACCTACCGGGATCACCCAATCTTGACATGTTTGTCATATTGGGCTTTGAATCATCTCTTATGTGCTTTGAGAGCCAGTGCGGCATCTTGACGAGTCTCATCTAGTTGATTTAGAAACAACAAGCACTCTTCTTCAGCAGTGGTGTTGAGTAGGAGTTCAATAGCTAGTTTGAGGAAGGGAATCTGACAAACGATAGGAATAACTACTTCCAAGTCCTAGGAAAGCTGAAATGGTGTGAATCTTGTAGTAGTTTTGACCGATGTTTGGTATGCCCAAAGAGCAGGATATAACATTTGATGGCAGTAGTTTTTATGATTGCCTACTAACCAGCGGATCATGCTCTTAAGGATGTCATTGGCAACTTCCACTTGGTCATTGGCTCGTGGGTAGTAGGAGGAAGAATGTTCTTGTTGAAAAATGACCACATATGTTAAGTCAGACATCATATGGTTCTGAAAGTGGGATCCATGGTCTGTAACGATCATGGGGCGTACACTAAAATGATAGATTACCTGATTAAACAAGAATAAAGTAGTGTTTTCTCCATCAACCTCAAAAGTGGGAATGTCTTCAACCCATTTCGTGAAGTATTCTACACTGAAAACAATGTGGTTGTGTCCATGAGAGGAAGTGGGATTACAAGCGACGAAATCAATTCCCCATTTAGCAAAGGGACCGATGGAAGTAACCGGGTGAAGAGGGGCAAGGGGCGCACTCATTTTCTTTGTATATATTTGACAAGGATGACACTATTGGACTATAGTAATATAGTATTTAAACAAGTTTGGGTAGTAATATCTTGCACGCAAAATTTTTTGGGCAATAGCCATGCCAAAAAGATGACCACCACATGCCCCAACATGGTAGTCATTAATAATGTGTTCCACCTCGTCAAGTGTAACACAATGTCGAAGAACTAAGTCAATACCATGATGATATAGAGTATCAGTCAACACTAAATAGTGCTTAGCTTGGTGGTGGATGCGAGGACGGTCATCTGACAATAGATCAAGATGAAAACGTTGTGTTTGTAGGTAGACAAGAATGTCTCCATACCAAGGATTAGTAGAGTCAACTAGATATACAGATTCATCAGGCATAAGATCATGGGCTACTTCATCTGGGTCAACTCTAGGAAGGTCCAACAACAATTCGTCGAAGACTAGGGATTTTTTAGCCTTGGTAGTGGCAAAAACCAGATTAAATTATTGGAGGATTACAATCCATTTGGAATTTTTCCTCCAATAACCTGACAAGAAATAATGTGTCTCATGGGATTCTCCAGGGAAATGATAATAGTCTATCGCAGCAAGATGTAGTGTCAGAAGCGATTGACAGCAAAAACAACTGCCAAGGATAGTTTATCCACATGTCAATACTAGATTTTGGTCCCAACAAGGCCTTTCAAGAGATAGTAAACCACATGCTCATTGTTATGATTGTGAGTTTGAACCAACACCATGATAATGGAGGATGGCGAGGCTGGTAGGTATAAGAGAAATTCATGCGAATAGTTAGGAGGACTGAGTGGCGGGGATGATATGAGTGCGTGTTTCAAGGCATCAAATGATCATTGAGCTTGATCATCCCACAAGTACAATACTCTTTTCCTGAGTAGGCATGTAACACCTTTCATTAATTTGGCAAAGTTCATGATCAAACAGCATAATAAGTTTTCCTTCCCTTGCAAACTTTGGAGTTGAGGATAAATTATGGTGCAGGAAATTGAGTAATTGCCTTTACCTTATCAAGATCAACTTTTATCCCATGTTTAGAGACAATAAAACCAAGCAGATGTCTAGACTCAACAAAAAATATGCACTTATGCAGATTCAGATGCATGTTATAGAACCTACACCTAAGAAATATTGCCCGAAGATGAGGTAGGTGTTGGGCTCGTTTTCTAGAATGAGTTGAAAGATCTTGCAAGTAAGTTTGAAAAATATGTCTGATATCATGAAATGCATGGTCCATAGACCTCTTAAAGGTTGCATCCACATTCTTGAGACCAAAAGGGAGCTTCTGATACCCAAATGTGCCCCAAGGACAGATGAAGGTGGTTTTGTTATGCTCCGTAGTTTTTATAGCAATCTGGTTATAGCCTAAGAAGCCATCCATGAAGGTGAAGGACTCGCAACCATTGCAATCATTGATTATTTGGTCAATGATAGGATTTTGATAGTTGTATTTTGTACATGCAGAATTCAAATCCTGGTAGTTGACATAGACATGTATGGTACCTTTTTTTTTTGCTACAGGAACCAGATTGGAAACCCATTTAGTCAAGGGAATGGGGTAGATGAAACCAACACTTAACATTTTTTTGATTTCAATCTTGATAGTTGTAGTTTTGCAGGGGTGGATTGGTCAAAGTATTTTCCAGATAAGCATGTCATTTTCATAGACCTTGATCTCATGCTCGAATATATAAGGATATATGTTGGGAATTTCCTCATAAGACCAAGTGAAAACATCACAGAATTCCTTAAAAAGGTAGGTGAAGCTTGCAATTTCCTCGTGAATATAGTCAACTCCAATCTGAATGATTTCCATGATCCCTGTTTTGACCGAGATATCGATGAGCATAGTCTTCGAAATATTGCCCAGGTTACCTTCTGAATCCATTGTTTGGATAGTCATATAAATTGAAGGAACAATCTCAGGTGGGTCAAAAGGTAGGATTTTTAGAGGTGTCACGTCTGAATCAGATATCGAAGTGTGGTGATGAGAATTCTCTGAAGGTCACTCTTCTAAAGACATGGTCTGTTGAATAGCTTCATTGTAGGAAGGACTTCATTGAGGAGATCATTAGAAAGAGTTGTGATGGGAGAGGAAGTGATACCATTGGTCGTAACAAAAGTAGCGAAAGAATCAAGTGCAGATTGAATGGCTTGATAAGCCGATTTAGCTAGTGAAAATGGAATTTGTTCTCCATAAGAGTCAATGTTTGAAGGGGATGGGAGGATCCAGGGATTGGTTGGGTCATGAGGAGTAGTAGATACCATAGAAACCGTCTATATAACCTTGGGTGGTGAGGGAGGGAAGCAACCCAACAAGGAGGAACCCTTCAAAAGACCGGTACCTACACCCATGTACGATTTAGGTATACCACCCACTAAGGGCATGGTTCCACTAGAAAACAAGGAGTAATATGGGGTACAGAAGGACAGATGGTCCACTATGACTATTTTCCCATCCAATGGGAAGAGGATGAGTCAGAAGACCGAAGAAATAATGACAGTCATGGCATAATTCCAACTGCGGCCCAAAAGTAGATTATAGCTAAGATAATGATCTACAACTTCAATATCCATCCATACCATTTTCCCACTCAGAGAGATGGGGTAGCTAGAAAGGTGTCCTTTTGGGATGAAAGTGTGGCCATCGAATTCTTTATGGGAATTCGACGGCAATGTAAGAGTGGGAGAACCCAGGGCGAGCCAACATGAAGTGGACATTATGCAGGTCAAAGCACCTTCATTAATGATCGTTAGATGGATAGATCTGGCTTTTGATATAACTTGCACCTTGAATGAAAGATGGAGGGAAATGTGAGGTTTACTTTCTCTATGTCAAAAATTTCTAGCACGGAATCCTAAGGATCAATTCCACCAGTTGTCAAAAGTAAATCTTTCTGTTTTATTGTAAAGGTTTGTAATACTTCGAGGGTAAACATGGTTGATGGTGCTTGTGCCAAATATTCTACAATATTGTACTTTTGGGCAGCACATGCATAGGTATTGTGTGTCATGCGATGAAGTTACCCTTTGGGGGGACTTATCACAAGGTCAGCGACAAGCCTTTTGAAATGAATATCGTTAAGAGGAAGTGGATTTGAACTAGAGGCAGTGTCTGGAGTTCCATAATTATTTTCTCATGTTTGTAGATCAATCATTTCAAACATGTAAATAGTTGATGATCCTTCCCAGAGGAAGGAGGATGTGAACCATCATTTCCCCCTTGCGTGGGTTGCGGTGGGTTTGAAATAAGATGTTGTTTCTCCTGAGAAAGGAAAGGGTTGTTTAGGACCACTGCGGTTTGGCCAGTTTCCTTTTGAGCAAGAAGATATGTGCATTCTTGAAAATGAGGACATTTATAAGTCATGTGGTCCTCCATAGATTTTGCAAGGGAACTTGGCAAGTTTTGCTTTTCTAGTATCATATTTGGCAGTAGCTTTCTGCTTGGGGTTGTTCTATGTAATAGGCTACCCCTCACAAGGAGAGGTATTTTTCTTATTCTTCTTATTCTTACAGCTGGAGTTTTGTGTAGATTGCATAGATTTTATCGCAATGGATTGAAGAGCAGCTGATTGGGTAGTAGGAGCAGTATCAACAAATTACTGGTAAACTTTTCCACTGAGTTGTT
This sequence comes from Pinus taeda, assembly GCA_000404065.3. Lineage (NCBI taxonomy): Eukaryota > Viridiplantae > Streptophyta > Pinopsida > Pinales > Pinaceae > Pinus > Pinus taeda. The sequence goes on from APFE030776818.1 coordinate 286,820, forward strand.
TTACAGCGGCCCCAGAAGTAGTGTCGATAAGGCCATCAGCATGCACGTTGGGTTGCTGAGTAGAGGGAGCATTGGAATTTTGAGGGGAATGGGGGATTACATCGTAGAGTGTTCCAGACTAAGAGTAGATCAAATCTAAATGTTGGGCACGAATAATGGATTGGTCTTCATGACGACACCACCTAAGGCAACGTCCTTGGAAATTTGGGGAAGAAGTGACTTTCGGAACCAATCTATTAACAGGTAATCCGGAATGGGGGCTTTGACAAGCCTCTTCCTATGTCTCCATTCATTGATATGATCAGAGATGTGGGTAGAGGTGTCTTGGTGAAGAGTAGTAAGGACTTTTATTATGGTTTCATAGCGGATAGGAAGCTGGAACTGTTTTAAGAATTCCATTTCCATGGGACCAAACGTATTGACTGACATGTTTGGTAACTTAGTGTACCACATAGCAGCATTGCCAGTAAGGGTGTGGGGGAAGAGTTTGAGCCGGATATTGTCATCAACCATGGATTTTGATACACACCATAAATGGTAGGTGGTGACATGTGTAGTCAGATCATCCCCTTGTTTCCCTTCAAATTTTAGAATGTCATCAGGTATCTTGTGTGGGATTGGGGGCCAATGCAAGTTATGATTGATGGGATCATTATTCAATTTATATAGATCGGGGATATCAAGTGTTTCCAGAAAAGGAAAAGGTGTAGGTGCCCCTAATTCTGGCCAAGGTGATGAAGAATGATTTGAAGGACCAAGGGATCCCCCCATCAAGTTGTTTCCAATAGGATACATAGTACTCATCAGGTAATAACCTCCAGGTTGTGGTGGTTCAATCATATAAGATGGTGGTCCATATGGGATATTAAGCTAGGGGGAAAGGTTGGTTACCCCTAGAATAAAAATTACCCCCTTGATTCAACTAAGGTTGATGAGGGGGTGCCCAAATGGATGTAGCAAGACTGCATTGAGGGATACCGCTAGCCATATAGTTTGCAGTGGGCACATGAATGACACTAGAATAGTGTCCACTTGGAGGAGCTAAGTCAATCAGTAAAGATCCAAGTTGTCCTATAGGAAGAAGGGGAACAATGATGCCTCCTATCGGTATATGCTTGTTGGGAACATTTCTCCCAAGCATCTGAACCTGGGGGTTCAAACTTAGCAAAGGGTTCCAAACAAAAGGGTTACTTAAGGCAATCATGCAAACATCACTACTAGGAGCGATAACCAGAGGTCCAGGAGCTGACATGAAGGGGTAGAAACTGGGATGTGTTGGATTCCACTCATACCTCGTGTAAATAGGTTGCTCAGATTAGGCATAGTTTGAATAGTAGTGTAACTAGTTAATTGTGTAGTACTGACCACAGGTGGGGGAAGTGATGGTGGAAAAAAATTGTCCACAAAGAACCACGACCCATTTGTTGTCGAATAATATTGAATGTGGGTACTCATGAAGACATTACATGTACATGTGCTACCTAAACCAACACTGGTCTAAGAGGAAAGGTGAGGGGAGGATTATAAGGAGGTACAAATCCCTCGTTAAATATGTCCTCATGCAGTATGGTTTCTTGGGAAGTGTTATTTGATTCAATGTTAGGCACTAGAGACTGATTTCCCAAAGAGGTAGAATTTGGATCACCAAGGCTCAACAAATCCTTTAGGGTTAGTGGAGGAAGACCTCTTTGTCATCTAGATAGACGAAGAGGGCCGAATGTAGCCATGATGATAGAAATATTGTATCAAAAAATTTAAATTGATCTTTATTATAGTCTTAGTGATAACAAACCAACACCTAAAAATCAAAAAATACTTTAAAAGACAATCAACAATAAACCAGGGGATATAAATATGTTTTGTAACCACCACTCATTGGAGATGAAACCCAGTATCATAGTGGCTAAAAGAGAGATTCAGACAAATGTACAGTTATGATTACTCCATAGCTTTTCCCAAACCTCAGATTAAGGGGCCAAATACTATCATGAAGACAAGAAACCTCCCAAAAAATAAAGACAAAGTAGGTTCATTTGTTTAGGTACCAATGCAGCCCACCCTAGTCAGATTGTGTTCATCCCTAGAAAGTATATCCACTAAGGTTACCTCAAATCATAGACACCACTGGGGGGATCATGGTCATAGATAACATGCTATGTGGGTAGGATACCTGAGTCCCAGAGTCAACTCCAATATCCCCAAGGGAATCCCTAGTACACAGAATACCCACTAGAAATGCAATTGAAGGTGGGCTACCTTCTCTCATACTCCAATTTTGTATCACATTTAACTCCTTTGTGAGGGGAATGGTCCCAAATGATATGAGGGCAGCAGGACTTTACTCTCATTAATGACACTAGTCTCAATTTTGTGATCCTAGATAGTTTACTCACCACTTCTTAGCCCAAGACCGTATCCTAGACTAATCAGTGTGTAAGCTCAAAAAGAGAGTTGTTGAGAGAGTTGTTGATTAATTTATTAATCTTTGATTTTATGTGAACTTGTATTAATGTCTCCAGAGGGGTTGTTAATGTATGGAGTTCAGTGAGACTCTGACTCAAACCATGTAATAAATGCTTTAAGTTTTTCATTCGATGAAAGAGCTTCTTACAGGGAGAGATTTATACATGATTTCAATAAGATACATCCAAATGCAGTAAACGCATGCACAAATGCAAACATACAATGCTATAAAAACTAACCCAATATAAACAAAAACAAACCAGCTGAAACAAAAATCTAAAGTAATTTTTTTCATTTTCTTTTTATAAAAATAAAATACAATTAAGTTATTTTCTAAAAATAAAAATGAGCATGCAAACAACCAACCAAGGAAACTTCACAGTTGCAAATCCCAAAGGCTAGACCACAGGAAACCTATCAACCTAAGGACCCACAGAACTGGGTAAATATCAAACTATTGCTTCAGTAACACTCCACAGAAGGACAAGTAGAGCGTTAATAGTAGGAATAATGCTCTATGTCAGACACTTGGGTATGTTATAGTGCTCTAGATTGCACAAGGAAGTGTGATACAGAGAAACCTAATGCAAAAAGTGTCCAATCAAGGTCTGATTAGAAGTTTTGAGTAGCAAAAGAGGTTGGGAAGCATATTGGGTGATCATAATGAGAATCTGGAAGAACAAGAAGGCCCAGAGAGAAAGATAGATCTTAGAACAAGGAGAGAAAAGTCGGGAAATATGAGTGTTCCCCAATGGAGTCACCAATTATGTTATAGGGATTAATGCCCAGATGGTTGTAGACAAAAAAGCCCTCTCATGTCTCCCAAGACCCAAGGCTAACGGAATCGGATGGCCTACAATTGTTCAAAGATACATGCATATATTCATGTTACTCTTATAATCGACAAATTAAAATAGAAGAGTTGCCTCTTTGTCTCTAGTGTAGCTTCATAGATCTCAGTGTCGTAAAGGGAAGACCACTTCACCCTCTCCTAGAGGATAACCTACACATAGACAAGACAAGCAATAACCTTCACAAAATATACAACTTGATGATTAAAATAATTTAACATATAGGAATATATAAATCTAGCATGCATCTAAGATACACATCAATTTTGAATTCTCATCAAAATATACAAAAAAGAGATTTCAAATTCATCAAGTAAACAAAACAGGAGCAGATCTATATTATCAAGTGAGAGAAGAATGATTAAATGCATCATTGTTGAATCAAGTCTTCCCTTAGCTCATTAGCTCCTTTCCCTCTCTCTCTCTCAATTCTTTGACAACATAACAATACTGATCTAAAAAATTCTAGTCCTTGCTACAATGGCCAAGCCTCTAATTTATAGATGAGGAGAGGCTCCTTCCTTGACAATTCCTTCATGATTTCCAATTAGGAAAAATATTGGATATTGCCTCGCTTTACCTCTCTTTCCCTTCTTGTGAAGCTCAGTTAGGAATATAAATGTCCTTAGTTAGGCCTAAGGTACATGTTTCTACTTTTCAAGTTGACATTTGATTGAAACACAAAGTGTCAATCAATCAACTATCACTTTGACCTCCAGAATCTCATACATATCCAGTAAAATTTCCATTTAGGCAAAACAATGCATTAACCTAGGGACTAGCGCCCTCTACTAAGACATAGGCAGTGCTATAACTCATTTTATATGTTTCTGGGGTGCGTTACCCTAGAAAATAGGCCTGTAACCTAGTGTTTTATTCTAGTCAAAGTGTCCTTCTCTTCTAAGCTGATGAGGAGGTCATTTTGTGTATAACAAAACCTAGGGTGATCCAATGTGGGACTTGATCATATTTCCCGTTTACAGACAGGTGAGGCTGGAGGATAAATTGAAGACTAGTTACTTGACGCAGATTTGTTACAGATTGAAGAAGTAGTTGATTATTTGGAGGATATAAGAATTTTTTTAGCCACTGGTAAGTTCCCTAAGGACTACACAAAAACCTAGAAAAGACATATGGTGGTGCATGATGCAAATCACCAACTTATTGCAGGATAATTATACAAAATGGGGCTTGATCATATTTTTCACATATGCATTTTCTATCATGAAAAGGAAGATATTTGTGGAAGTGTCATTCTGGGTTTGTAGGAGGCCATGTAGGAGGAAAAGAAATTCCAAAAAAGTGTTGCAAGCTAGACTTTGGCGGCCTACTTTTTTAAGGGATGCTAAAGAATATGCGACGAATTGTGATGTTTGTCAACTAATTGGTCGACCATCTCAATGTGATAAGTTTTCATTTCATCATGTTCGAGCCTTTAAAGCCTTTGAAAAGTGGGTCATTAATTTTGTGGGGCCCATCAATCCCATTGCGCGGAACTCTTGTGCTCACTATATGATTACTGCCACTGATTATTTAACGTGTTGGGTTGAAGTTGCAACTAGTAAGGACTATACTATTGATACTATTGCATAATTTATCTTTGAAAATATTATTTTTAGATTTGGGTGCCCAAGAATTCTTATAAGTGATTAAAGTTTGCATTTCATTAATGATACTATTGAGACATTGCTAGGGAACTTTATGATACAATATCATAAGACCAGTCAGTATCATCCATATGCAAATGGGATAGTTGAATCTTTCAATAAAATCCTGGAAAAGGGGCTTACTAATATTTTTTATACAAATGGGGATGGTTAGGAGAATGAATTCCAACTACTTTATGGGCCTATCCTAATATTGTAAAGCGATTGCACAAGTATACATTTTTCATATTGTTTATGGTCGGGAAGTTGTCGTGCCAACTGAATTTATTGCTTTGAATCTATTTATCACGCAAGATTCTAAGATGTCGGATGATGAATCTATTAGGGAACATTTATATGATCTATGGGAATTATATGAAGATATTTTTTGAGCCAAGTTCCATCAAAATATTGAAAAGGAATAAAAAAACACTTGGAATGACTGCCACATAAAGAATAAGTCTTTTTCTGTTGGAGACCATTTTTTTCTCTATGAAGACAAATACCTAAAATAGCTAGTGAAGATTAAAATGTGTTGGTTGGGTCATTTCTTTGTTGTGGAGATACGACATTTATGAGTTGTCAAGCTTGCGCAAATTTATGGATTTATTTTTACTATTTTGGGTGAATGGCGCATGCCTAAAGCCATGCCATGGATGGTATTATTTTTTGGTAATATTTGTTCTCCAAAAGGCTATATTAACTAGGTCTAGGATCTAGTCAGTCATGTTAGTTCATTTGTTTTATGTTTTTTGCAATATTTATTCCTTTAATGTAGTTGCTTCATTTTCGCCAGGCTATATTAGTTGTGGCACACCACAACTGATTATGGTCAAGGAGGTGTGTGTCAAGTGTCCTTTCTATCATTCTTGTAATTATTAATAGGGGTATTTTGATTCATTATCCTAATCTTTCATGTAATACTTTTCTAACCAATTTGATCTTCCACTTTACATCTTTTTAATTATTTACTATTAATTGGTCATAATTAATCCTCTTTTCCATTATTCTACATCATCAAACTAAGGTTCACGTCCTAGTCATCATTATTATATGGATTCAAAATGATTTTGGAAAGCTATTTTATTTATTAACTAACAATCTAATCACTCCACATACTGTCAAGTTTTCCTATATATTTGGCATGAAATCACCATAGTTCTTCATTATGTCTATCTAGCTATTCGAATTATCTGCCCTGCCTTTTGTGTCAAGTTTTTATAATTCTTAAACTCATTCTCAGCCCCTATATATATTGTCTACATTTGTTGACCTTCATTTATGGTTCATATTTCTAAGTCTCTCATTTCACCAGGTTTCGTAGATTATGACATTGTGGCTATGGAAGACACGCTAGGGAAATATAAGAAATCTTCATTGCTTGACAATGATTTGGTCAAATCTTTTCTATTTCCATATTTAAAGCCTGAATTTTTCATGGAGCATTCAAAAAACTAGGTGTAAGTGCTTCTTCCCACATCACACTAGAATTTCAGCCTTTGCAATAGTCCACATTGATGACACTACGAAATTTTAATGTTTTTGGTACCACGGGAGAAACTATGAGGTGCACTAAATTTCTCATAATTCGATTGCATGGAGGGTCATTATGGCTTGGCAGGGAGTACCCTATCCATGTCAATGATATCAATCATTTAATAGGAATGTTGATCTATGACAGAGATGTTTCCTTTGCCTTTTAGACTACTTCTAAGCAAGGCAATAAGAAAGGTGATGACAATTTTTACACCAAATATGGTACTCAATGAGGAGGTCATGGTGCTATCATTGAAATTATCAATAATTCCATAATATAATTTGCATGCCACATTATATCAGACAAACTAATGCACCATTACATCAAAGGTGAATGGACCTAGGATGTGATCTCTATTGTAAAACCTTGTGACCGTGTTGAGAAGCTCAATTGATGTAGTTATATATTGAATGAGTTATTCAAGGACTGTAAGGATGTTTTCAAGCAATCTAAATATTTCATTTATGATTATTTGGTGGTTAGCATTTCCATGATGAAATGGTGTATGCTGAAAGGAAGACAGGTAGTTGAAATATATGATGACGAGCCGTTAGCACTTGCTAATGCCCCATGGTAGGTATCCGATGACCCAACTAATAAGGCCATTAATGAAGAATATTTTGCTAATTTGTATACAAAAATGGTGCATGTTACAGAAAATGTGATATGATTACCTAGGCCAATTTTGGATACATATCACCACTTAATTTTGTTTGGGATATGCCATGGAAATACTTATATTCATTTTAAAGCTCCCTATGGTGAAACATTTGCTATGAATCCATTGCTCTTTTATGTTTCTGAAGAGGTTTTCCATAATGAGGTGATGGCATGGCAGAGAGTCTAGTGTCAATGCCAAGATGCAAAAAATGTTTATTTGCTTGAAGGTATGTTGCCTCGTACTTCTTCGTTGGAAATCCAATCATCTTCTAAGAAGCACACAACTGACCAAGTTCTTCAACCAATATTGAACAAATTTTAGGAGTTTTTCTTTTCAGCTTGCAAAACCTTCCAACTATTTGTTCCATTGGTAAGTTCAATGCTCTCTACTTGAGAAGTTTAAAATGTTTTTATCTCAATTGTAAAGTACTCAAGCCACTAGTTGTCCCTTTCGCTACCATGGACCCCATTTCTGTCACTCAATCGTCTATTCCTACTACAACTCCTTATACTCTTAATATTGTCCTTTAAAATTTCTCTCAAAGTAATCCTCACAATCATAATTCCTATGTTGTATATCTCACAGACAATGAACCTCAAGACTTGATTGCGGGAATCTAGATAGTGGAGGAACCTCATCATTCTCCATCTGCCAATTCTCCCCATCCCCCTAGTTCATTGTAACACCCCATCCCACATTTACCCACTTTAACATAATTACGAGGGTAAACATGAGTTTAGAGTTATTGTACATGGCCCAACTTCCAAGATGCAATTATGGAAATGGGGTCCACCTGTCTAGAATTGACTACAAACACTCAAAGACACATGATCACATTGCCATTAACCTAAATTTCCATGGTCATCATTTTCCCTGAGCTTAGACTACTCTTTGACTAATATTATTTCTCCACCACATGAATATAGGCTTGTCATTACATCCAGAGGCCTCCAGCCATATGGATAACCTTTCTTTAGTGCATTGTAGCTGAGATCTCCTAGATCTGCCAGTGTGACCACAAACTTGTTACAGAATTTTTAGGTCCAACATTCAAGCCAATTACCCATGCTTTTCCATAACTCTGTCAACATAATGTATAAGTATCAATGATCTATTCTTAGGCTTTGTTCTTGCTCATGATTTCCTAGCACATGTTCATCATTTATGCAAACATTTCGTGACTATGGTACCTGTAGGTCACGAATTCATATTTTTTTCATTGTTTTTATTAGTTTCAGCATATTTTCATCAAGAAGACTTGATCTCCTCTCATACCAGCTGCAATAAAACACAAATTAGCTCATGAATCCATATAAATTATCCAAGAGCCTGTCAAAACATGAAACATATCAATAACAAGATCACTTCATATAACAAGAAATACAATATGCATGTAACATACACTTAATCGGTAATAGAGCCATGAAAAACCATTCACATAATCAACACATTTAACCAAAACTTGTGCTCATTTATCTTCATTAAAGAATAACACATATTAACATATGCATAGTACTAACCAAGTCAGGGACTTCCATGTTCCACCTAACTATAGGTTGGGCTGAACCAATCCTTTATTCTAGCCCAATCACCCCTGTGTCGTATTCTAAGCCTGAATTTGGGATTACAAGGGTTAAACCAAAATATAACCATACAAGTAGTGCATAGGAAACCACCTCCAACCTCAAGCCATAGTGATTTCACCTAAGGCAAGATCCAGAAATCACCAAAATCTAGATAATCTTGGATGCCTTAGAATTTCTTCAACTTACCCAGAGGAATTTTCTTGTCTCCACCCACCTATCAAGGGATCACCCAAAGTAAACCATCTCCATTGTTAACCCTTGGTATTTTCCAGAGAACACCTCAACTAGGATCCAAAATATATTGGCATCTAAAGCTCAACCAAACAGGGAACCCACTACATCATGGCTATTCAGGAAATGACATAAGGAAAGGTTGTACATGACTATAAATCCAGACAATTATCCATGCTAATGAAAACAAAAATGACCAAAAAACCATTTCATAATCCATGCATTCAAATCCCAACAAGATAATCAAACATGCACATTGTTACCTACAAAAATTCTCCTATTAGATTTTCTTTTCTCTATTCTTTTCTGCTCTTGCTAGCTATTTTCCAAACCTTCTTCTTGGATGCCACTCGATTACTCTTTTGTTTCTTTCTTTCCTTGCATGTCTCTTGATTGTCTTGTTTGTGTCCAAGTTTTGTAGCTTCTCTCTCTTTTTTCTCTCTTTTCCCCAAAAGAATGTTAGAATTTTCTTTCTCCAAATTCTTTTTCTTTTCTTTTCCTTTTCCTTCATTTTTACTTGCATGCATATTATTTTACTATTTTTATCCTTTTTTATCTCTTCCTCTTCCCCAAATGTTGAGGTGGAATTTCATTCATTTTGCCTCATGTCCTTGCTAGCCTATAATAATTAATTTTCCATTTATTTCCTTTTGCCTCTTGCCAATGCCAATTTCCATAGCCAATAAATAATTAACCACAAGTGGATCCCAATGTAATTTTTTTCCCCTCATTTAGCTTGGAATATGTGTCCCATGACCTTGGTTTATTTTTTTCTTTTATAATGTCCATATATCATTTATTTACATGGAACTTTAACCTGTGTCTCCTACAAATCCCTCCTTCTTGGGGGAACACCATCCTCGGTGTTCCCTGACTCTTATGACAAGAAAAAACAATTGAAAACATGACACACATATTTCTTATTAGAGATTTATAAACAAACTCGATATGTATTTACAAATATATATTATATATATATATATATATATATATATATATATATATATATATATTATATATATATATATATATATATATATATATATATATTATATATATATATATATAGTAAGAAAGCTCATTTTCTTTAACCAACAAATAAAGAAGGATATAATCCCCCACACTTGATCATCGATCTCCCATGTAGCTTCCTCGGGCCCAAAGTGCTTCCATTGCCCTTTAACTTGATATATTGCTCAGTTCTAGAGTGTGAGATTCCTCTATTGCATGATGCATTGAGGCTCTGGCTAGAACTCTCCCTTTTGGTTCCACCTACAATATTGACCAATCAACCACATGATCAACATCCCATACATATATTTTAAGCATAGAAGCATGAAAAACATCATGATTTTTATGGATGGAGGAAAAGAGAGTATACATGTTGGTCCAATCCTTTTAAGGATTTCAAAGGGTCCAAAATAACAAGGTGCCAACTTGGCACATGACCTAATCCTCAAGGAGCTCTTCTTAGGATTGATGCGCAAGTACACATGCTCTCAAACCTAAAACTCCTTCAATACTCTATGTTGATATGCATATCTATTCTACATATCTTGAGTTTCCTTCAAATTATTTTTAATAACCTACATATCTTGCTCCATCTCTCTCAACATATTAGATACAACCAATACCCTTCTCACTAGATCACTCTAGCTAATAGGAGTATTACAACTCCTCCCATAAAGAGCCTCAAATGGAATCATATTCAAGGCTTCCTCATACACACTATTATAAGAAAACTCCACTAATGGAAGATATTCCTCCCACTTCCTTTATTGATGCAAGACATACATCCTCAACATATCCTCAAGGATCCTGTTGATTCTCTCTGTCTTCCCATCTATCTGTAGATGATAAGTTGTATTGAATGCTAGTTTTGTCCCCAAGGCTGCAAAAAATTCTTTCCAAAACTTGGAAGTGAACTTGGGATCTCTATCTGACATAATCCTCTTGGGAACTCCATTAACCCTCACTGTCTCCTTAATGAATATTTGAGCCACCAAAATATATGAATTAGTAGACTTTAGTGTAATGAAGTGAGATACCTTGCTCAACTTGTCAACCACAACCATGATGGAGCCATTTTGTCTTGACGTCCTTGACAATATTGTAATGAAATTCATGCAAATAACCTCCCATTTCCATTCTGAAATCAAAATAGGTTATAGTAGACTAGCTAGATGCTTGCAATTAGCTTTCATTTGCTGATAATCCAACCACTTAGCAACAAAATCAACCACCTATTTCTTCAAATTAGGCCAATAGTATAACTTCTTAATTGTTTTCAAAGTCTTTTGCTTTCCTAGATAGCCTAAATATGACTTGACATGAAACTCTCTCAAAATAAGCTTCTTCAATTCACTACAATTGAGCACATAGATCCCGCTCCCAAATATAACCAAGCCATATGTTGTGGGGTGATACTCCTCATCCTTATCACCCTCACCTTTTTGCTACAATATTTTCTTCAGTTGTTGGTGCCTCTTATTATGTTCCCCTACATGTAAGATCCGCTCTTTCAAATTTGTCCCATAAGACCTCACAGTTGAAATATGATTCACCTATATTTTTCAACTGAGTGCATCCACAACCTAGTTCTCCTTGCCTTTGATATGCCTGATTTCAAAGATAAAGTCACTAAGAGTATCCAACCATCTATATTTCCTTGCATTCAAATTGGGTTGGTCAAACAAGTACCTGAGTCCACAATGATCACTCATCAAAATGAGCTTCCTTCCAAGGAGATAATGTCTCCACATTTTTAATGCATGAATGATAGCTGCCAAATCAAGATCGTGAGTCACATAATTATGCTCATGCTCATTTAACTTTTGTGATTCACAAAAAACCACTGCCCTTCCTGCATCAGGACTCCACCAAGTCCTTCCTTGCAGGCATTTGTACAAACCACAAAGTACTTATCGGGACCTGCAATCCTCAAAACTAGAGCATTGGTAAGAAATTACTTCAATTGATCAAAGTTGGTTGCACGTTCATCAATCCATTCAAAATTCATTCCTTTCCTCTACAAATATGTGATAGGATAACCAATCTTGGACAAGTTCTTGATGAACCTCCTATAATAACCTACTAGTCCCATGAATGATCTAACCTCATTCACAATCTTTAGAGTTGGTCACTCCATGATAGCCTTAATATTTTCTGGATCCACTACTATCCTCTTCTTGGAAAAACCATGTCATAAGTAATGAATCTGAGACTGAAAGAATCTACACTTGTTGATCTTGGCATACAACTTACGCTTTCTCAACAATCTCAATATTGTTGTTAGATGCTCTGCATCTTATTCCTAATTCTTTCAATAGACCAATATGTCATCAATAAATATAATCACAATATTATCTAGGTAAGGCTGCAACACATTGTTCATCATACACATGAAGGTGGTTGGAGCATTGGTCAGACAGAAAGGAACCACAAAAAAATCCCAGTGCCCATAGCTTGTACAAAATGCATCCTTATAGATGTTTTCTTCTTTGATGTGTACTTGATGATGTCCTAATCTCATATCAATCTTTGAAAATAATGAAGATCCCTTTAGCTAATCAAACAAATCATCAATTTGAGGCAATGGATACATGTTCTTGATGGTCACCTTGTTCAACTACTTATAATCAATGCACAAACAAAGAGTATTGTTCTTCTTCTTTACAAACAACATCGATGCTCCCAAGGGAGATACACTTGGCCTTATGTATCCCTTATCAACCATCTCTTTAAGCTACAACTTCAATTCCACTAACTTGGGAGTGCTCATCCTGTATGGTTCCTTAGATGTTGGTGTTGTTCCAGGTATCAACTCAATAGAGAAATCCAGCTTCCTATGAGGGGGTAGATCTGGAATCTCTATAGTGAAAAAACCCTGAAATTGTTGTAAGATAGGGTACCTCCTCGAGACTTCACCATCCTTATCATCCAACCCTTTGTCAATGGATACATGTACTGCAAAAAATAAACATCATTTTCTATGCCTATGCTTAGCTTGCATATTTCTAACCATCCTCACTAATGTAGGATTTTTCTTTCCATGCAAGACTTTCTTTTCTCTAACCTCATATAGGCACTCAATGGGTTTCTCATAGAAATCTACCTTGGTCCTATGAATAAACAGCTAGTCCATGGCCAATATCATGTTATATGCACCCAAAGGAAGCAAATTCAGGTTTATTGTTGTAGGCATGCAATTAAGTTCATCTAAGTTGTTGTTGTTGTACTTTCCTGACTTGGTATCATCCTAAAGACATATTGGTATTAGGGTTAATCATGTTAAAAAAAATGGAAGAGATAGTCAAACAAGTGAAATAGACTTTCAAAATAGCCCAAGATCGTCAAAAAAGTTATGTAAACATGAAAAGACCTCAAAAGGAATTTAAGGTGGGAGATCATGTGTATTTAAAATTCAAGCCTAAGAAGAGTACACTTAGACTTAGGAATTGTGCTAAGTTATCTCCTAGATATTGTGGACCATTTGAAGTGTTAGCCAGAGTTGGGCTTGTTGCTTACCAACCAACATTCAAATTCATAATGTATTTCATGTTTCGTTATTGAAAAAGTATGTACATGATACATTTCATGTAATTGATTGGCATGTTGTGTAGGTGGAACCAGAGGGGTAGTTCCTAGCAAAACCACTACATATTCTAGACCAGAGGGTGGTTACGCTCCCGAATAAAGATGTAGCACAGTTAAAGGTTCAATGGAAACATTTCACTCCAGAAGAAGAAACTTGGGAGTTGGAGGATGCTTTCAAAGAAGCATATGCTTCTCTATTTTGATCAAATTGGAGGGTGTTTCCAGAAAAGACACTAATCAGACATTGGGATGGTGTCAAATTTAAGCAAGGGAATGTGATATCCCTTGGCTTAATGATGTGTTTGTAAATAATTATGCATAGGTTTATTTTTTTGGTTAAGTATGCTGCATTGAAATATAAATAAACATTTTAATTATCATTTATTTATTATTGATAATAACTATATGTAGAGTTGTTATTATGTTCTATTTTGTAAATAAAGACAAAAATGAAAATTAATGGATGAAAGAGAAAAAGGTAGCAATTTAATTTGGGAGAATTATTATTCTCCATCCATAAATACTAGGCATCTAATTTGGGTGATTAAATTGAATTAAAAGATTATGATATTGACCAATTAAATGTTTCCTAGAAGACATGAAGTTGTCCTCAAGAGTGGGAAACAAGAGATCATAAATGAGTAAAAAACTATTTACCACCTTTTGGTGAGGTAGAGGTAGTTATTGACCACCAAAAGAGTGGTATATGGACAATATATATTGTTTTTACTTATTCTTGTCTCAGTATTCTAAGAGTAGAATAGAGAGACTAAAGGAAAACAAGAAACAAAGAAAAAAGAAATCAAGAATTGTAGGTTTAGTAGCACAGGGGGATATTGGTTGTGTAGCAGTGTCATGGTTGGGAGAAGCCAAGTACTTAGTTATTAATTCCAAGAAGAAAATTTTTGTATCAATTCGGTATTTCTAACCTATGTATCTTTTTAATTTGACAAGGAAGAAAGGATTGAAGATATAATTTGAATGGTTTATGAAACGTGTATTATTATGTTTTATATGTATTATGTATGAAATGAAAAAATATAGAAATACTTTGCTATGAAGAAATGAGAACTAGTACAAAAATTTAGTTATAGAATTATATCTAATCTGCATAATATTATTTTAACCACAATTTGTGTGTTTAAATAAAGGAAAGTGTGCAAATGTGGATGTTTTCTTTACGTGTATTTGGTTAGTATTATGCAGCTTGAAGAAAGTGAATTTATTTTATAGTTTGAGTATTGATATTTCTATATGGTAAGAGAAAAGACTGTTATATCTTGTTTTGAAGTTCCAAATATGGCGAAAAGTGAAATAGGAAAAGTTTTGTTGTAAAGAAATTATGATATGAAATATTAGATTAGAGTAGAGAATACGAAAAGGCATGGAGACTTGTTATAACCATTATATAAATTTGAGCAAGTTTAATTCCTACCAATAGTGCCTATTTATATATATATATATATATATATATATAATATTATATATATATATATTAGATAAGGATTATTCTTATTACATGTAAACTTGGAAAATGCAAAGTAATTAAACTATATTTCATATCGAAAGAGGAACTCAAGAATGTACAGTCAAATTCTTTGCATTATTTATAGAATTTTGTAGGTTAGAAAAGACAACACAAGAAATAAAAGAAGACAAGTGTTTCTAAGTACATATGTATATATATAAAGGAATTGAAATCCAAGTTACTAGAAGGAAATTTTAATAACTATCAAAGATATGCAGTGGTTATTTAATCGTGTAGCAATTGTTTAGGATGAACATGTAGACCATACAAATGTATAGTCACGCCACTTTATTGGAGAATTATTGTTAAAAAAAATGTATCCATGTCTATTAAAATAACCATTACAATGACTGTTAGAGTATAATAAAGTATTTTGCACCCAAAAGTGTACATGAAAATCTTATAGAAGAATCAGAGAGCTCGTACACATATGAAATATAAAGGAAGAAAAATAAACCCTCTGAGGAAGGTTTTTCTATATATAATAAAAAAAAGTTATCTTTAATTTATTATAATTCAAAATGCAGTGTAGGCTTAAAGCTTGGAAACACTAAAATCATTTGAGTTCCAGAAGAAATGTACACCTAGTAAACTTTAGGGATTAGACTAAAAGAGAACAACATTAAAGATATAAACTTCATGAACTATCTTTACATGAAAGACCTCAACCTTTCATAATAAGAAAACCAGAGTGTTTAAGTTTTCTCCAACCTAGTAAGAAAATGAACAAGATGTTCTTTAACACTAAGTCTACAAATACCCTTGGAAAGTTTCCTATATGAAAATGAATTGTTTATAGACAACCTAGAAACACAATCCCTGGCACAAAGTAAATAGTGTGTGGAAGTTAGTACATAATAGCCAATATACACAGAAATTTGGAAAGGAATATTAAAATGAGAATTTCAGGTACAATGGAGATTATTACGTTTTATGGTAGTTGTAACTACTAGGTACTCTTTGTATAGAGAGGAAATAAGTTAGAACTTAAAATTTTTATGAACATTAAAACAAAAACATGATTGATCAAATAGGGAATTTGTTTTGATAACAATTAGAGAAGTTCATGAGTTATATAGGACAATCAATAGTGGTTTGTGGTGGGTTATTATCAAAGACGAAACCCAGATAACATTCAATGAAATTTCTAATAGAAAATGAATTAAAAGCCCTCATCATGAATAAAAAAGGTGACAGGAATTAAAAAAAACAAAACAAAACAAAAGCAAAAAACTAGAAAAACTCTATCGAGTAATCCCTTAACCCTAACAAATTCTTGAACATTTTGGACAGATAAATTCACATAATGATGAATGGAAATATTTTAGCACCTAAGTTTCAACGAGAAAAACTTACGAAATTTAAAAACTCTCAGTGATAAATTAATAGAGTTATAGCTTCAAGCTTCACAAGAATAGAAACTCTTTATAGTATCTGCAACATAAATATTACAATAAATGTTAAACACAAACTAAATAAATAATTACAAAATACAAGTTTAAGAGATTCAAATGCCATAAGAGGATGAATTATATAGAACATACCTCTATCATCCAGGCTCAACACATTGAAGAGAAGAATCTGTTAAACTCAACATAAGAGAAGGTCAACAATTTTGTGAATAGATGGAAAAACAATGTTGTTAGTAGGAAGACATAAAACACGTGGTGGATATTGTCATTGAAACCCTAGTCGCAAAGTGACATGTCCAATAAGAAACTTTAGCCGAACGAATGCGATAGAATGAAATCCGACCTAGTAAACTCTCCACCGTCAACTAACATGAAAAACATCCCACCGTTGATGGGTTAGGTCAACATACCATATGTGGAAGAATAGGTCGATTCCACGCGTAGCAATAGAACCATCTAGATAACTAAGTATTAATGCTATATAATTCAAATGTGAAACGTCAATTTTCATATAGTTAAATTAATACCACATACTTAGGTGAAGATAAAAGTATTTAAATTGTGAAGTATTCTCTCAATGTTACAAGAGTTGTACCCATTTATATGTTGACTGATCAAGGAGTTTAAACATAATATATAGGAAACCTTATGTATAGAAAACGAGCAGGATAAATATGTTATATATTTGTAGCTGTGGCAAAAGTTAATATCATGTGTATTGCACAAATTTTTAGTGGAAATAAGTTTCCATATAACACCAAAATCAATATAGTGGTAGAAATATACTATGGTAAACATTATAGTATATCCAATGGAATGTTTTTTTTATATATATTTCAAGAAAGATAGAATGAGCTCTTATGTCATAAACTATTAAATAATACATATTCATGTAAAATATATGTGTTTAGTAAGGAATAGGGAAAGAATGGATTTATTACTCCCCAAATAAAATACTCAATGATGATCAACGAGGATACTAAGGGAATAAAGTTATTATTATAGGCTCATTTTGAATTAACCAGGATTTTACCATTAGGAAACTAAAATCTCCGCGAATGGAAATAATCATTACCAATTGAATGAAGAAGTTGTTCATTTAATACTATGGTTAATATTAATACTAGCATTTGTACCGAGAGGCACAAAGAAACGCTGATAGGATATGTGGAGCCTCAGTTCATCCATGTTTGAGTCAAGCATAGCTTATTAGGAAGTGACAAGTGGCAAAGGAGAAGCGGTATCAGAGATAAGGATATCATAGTTTTTAAAATGAGACCAGACAAAATACTTGCTATATTCGGTAGATCTGAATAGTGGCTTTTAGCTTATAAAGCATATGTGTCTTTTCATAAAGTGGTCGTGTTTATTGATCGAAGAATTTTACAATACCAAAACTTTGATACATATAACATTGGCCCTTTATAATAATAAATGTATTATATAACCAAATTCCAAAAATTATAAAATGGTTGTAGTTTATCGAAAGTACAAGATCTTCTAGAATTAGCCCCCTAGATTATCCCTGTAATGCAAATAAAATAGAGCAGTGAGCGTTTTATTATAAATCACATAAATCTTAACAAATCAAGAGAAAACCGTAATAACAACCCGAAACCATAATACAATACCTGTACATACTTTATGACAATGATCAAACCATAGTGTGACAAGTGGCAAGCATATATACGTATCAGAGGTTTTGATATCAGAGGTTTTAACATGACACACTTCACAAATTTGTGATATTGCAAAGCTCTGACACAGTGGATGTGAAATCACATTTAAACATTATAAAAAAGATAATGGCATTCACATATGATATCGGTGATCGATAGTTATCAGAGGTGAGACTATATGAAAGTTGTGATATGGACAGATGCGATATCGTGATGAATCCATTTCTAATAATGATATCAATACCATCACCAAATCAACAATCAACAATTTTAAGTTGTGATACAAAACAAAAGCTCTGATATGAGAATGGACACAATATTTCAATTAATCAAAATTTAAATTAAATTAGGTTTGTTTATCAGAGCTTCGAGAAAATAGGAGGTTTTTGCAATCTCGCACATGGGAGATCAGAGAAAATCAAAGATGGGAGGTGATACTATATCGAAAATCAGAGGTTTTGTGATATCGCATATCGGTGGTTTGGAGTGGTATGCCTTTGAAGAGTTTTGATTCATTCGGATGTGATATATTTATAGAGTATAGTTGATTATCAAATCGGGCCTAGGGGTCAATTGAATAAGTCACAAAAGTTTCGATGGGGCACTTCCGATGTAAGAGGAATAGCGGAAACCGAGGTGGAATGTGGCAGAGATGTAGGTCATATCGAAGGTTATGGATTATAGAGATGTCGAAGTTTTTAAATTATGCATCATAATCAAACTCCCAATGTAATATTTCTAATATATAAGTGCATTTGGACGGGTTTTTTGTTATGATATATTAGATTGGGCCCAAACCTTCACCCATGACCACTTTGTAATATGATTTAGGCCTAGGGCCTAGATAAGATTCTTGGTCTTCGGGGCTATGTAAGTAATACGTATTGTACAACATAAAAATATTATATACAAATACAAATGATTATATACAAAATAGAAATAAAATTAATAAAATAAGAGGATAATGTACAATCTATAAGGCCAAAGCAGCTGAAAACATCCAATCGACAATTAAATGTCATGTACAAACCAAATGTCCAAATGATATCAAATGAGTTATGATAGGTAGATAAGAACATATCGAACAAATTTAAGAAATTTGTACTATCAAAATCAAATAGTAATAATACCAATCAATCAATTAAAAGGGTCCCCATAATGGAATTTAAGTGAAAAATGGGGGGTTTGTGTTCTAGCACAACAGAAGGTAATAGAAAAATCAATTAATAAGTAAATTTTATGACTCTAAGATGTCGATGCATGGTTGATCTTGAGTTATTCACTGATATTCCATTGTTTTGGGACATATGACTTAAAATGACAAGGTTAAAAAGATATGTTATTTGATTGATAGAGATATCATCAAAATGTTTTAAAATGTTTACACCTTGAGCTAAGTTATGAATTTAGGAGATATCAAATTTGGAAGTTGTTGTGTATTTCATATGGATAATTATTGTGTATTTCAGCGATGAGAAATGAATTTCCATTCATCAATGTCTACAAATTCACGGGGTTTAGGCATATCATTAATGGTCCAGGTGTCACTAGAGTAAGGGGAAAGGGGGGTTTCAGGGGCTCGATGAACATGACATGGAACATATGCATTTATTTTTTTTTCCCAATGCAAAATGATTATTTCATCATTGGAGCCAATGTCTGATGGGAGTGTGTGAAAAGGGAAGTAAATAAGTAGTTCACTCCAGCAAAAATAAGTGTTGCATGCATCAGCATAAGAAGGGATTGAGGAATAGAAAGGGAGGACATGAACAATCTTGCAAGGATTTATTTGTTTCCATTGGTTATGTTTTTGGCAAGAAGAGAAGGACCAGGAATGTGTAGCCTCAAGAAGAGTTAGTGTTTCAAGTGAAGGAGGTCTATTCATGTATGCTACAATGAAGGGTGGTGTTGGGAAGGGGGGACATAGACCATGAGAAGCACATTTAAAAATAGATCGAGTACAATTGAGGGAAACAAATGAGTCGCCACAAAGTGAAAGGGGCAGTTTTTGTAGCATGTAGCATGTTTCCTATGCGTCGATGTCCCTATCGACAATTGTTTCTGTTAAAAAATTTCAGACAACAGTAACAACAGGTGTTTCAGGGTGGATAGCCTGTGAGACATGTGACAACGTTTGCTAAAGGATTTATGATATTTTCTTTGGTTTCCCTGCATATTTTGCAATGTAGCGGAGAACAACATGCCAATAGAACACCGATTGGAAATCAATGATTGCTCTCCACACGGATAGAATGTCAAAGTTGTGTACATTTAACCTATCATCATTACGAGCAAGGACATATTGATTTCGTCTACTGTCATCAATCATCAAAAAGGATGTGGGATGTAAATCCCATGGAAACCCATAGTGGAAAAAAAGACTAGGACCCATTTTGCGAAGACATGAAGAGGGGTGGCATTTTGTATGTCGTTGAATGCAATTAAGAAGATCCTCATAATATTGAAGCCGAAAGGATGCAAATATCAATGGTGATGGGAGGATGCATGGGTCATGCTCTATAGAGCGGTGTACATAAGGTCCATGTTGTTCAACAAGCCGAGGATTCCATGCAGAAATGTGTTCATTGAAATACAACTTTTCTTTATTAACCTCTCCACATTTTCCTTCAGCGTTTAGATATGTTCTTATTATTATAAAGGGCCAATGTTATATGTTATATGGTTTGGTTATTGAAGATTGGAGAAAATCAGAGGTTGGATGTAATCGCATGTCGGAACAGATGCCTTCAAGGATATTGGAGAACCTGTGAGATTAGCATATCACAATATCAGAGTACAACACTTTATCACATATCAGAGATTCAGGATTTTGCTTGATGTCAGATAACAAAAAAGTCGATAGGGAAACTTTGATATCTTAAAGCATAGTATGATATGGAATGTGGGGTCCTCTTATAGTGCTTATTATAATATGCTGAAAAAAATTTAAAAGGGCTATCACTTATGTGTTTCGGATTATAGATATTTGCTTATTATTATATAGGATAAATATTATATGTATTAGAGTTTTGGTATCTGAGATTTCTAAATGAATTCCTCTGATGTCATAACTCCGATATAAATCTATTATAAAAAGTGTAACACCCTCCTCCCACTGTTGGGTTGTGTTATATTCTTTCCACGACTAGCCCACGTAGTTAACCGGGGGGTTAGGAGGGGGTTGCAGCTCCCCCTTCATTGCATCGATTGTGTAGTGAGAGAGGGTCATAGGGGGTTTGAAGGGTGCAAGTAACCCCACTCTATGGGGTCTAGGACAACGCCCCAAAGAAATTGTTTTTTGACCCTATATTAGGTTGGGTGGACCTACCTATGGTTTTGTGCATGATTTTTCACATGGTTTTGGATGCGACGGTTTTCGATCCATGGTTTTGGACACGATGGTTTTTGGTCCATGGTATTGGATGCTTTGGCATGTATAAATATGTATTGTAACATTGAAAGGAACATAATGAAAAATCAAGTTGGTAGTCCCGGTTTTGGGATCCAGGGGAAAATCTCTGTGTATATGTGTTTTATGTGTTATGCCCTCGCATTGTTTATTTTCTTTGTTTTAGAATTCATACACAGGTAATTTTTGTACGGAGTTAAAACCTACACCCCCATCTACCCAAGTAACTAGCCAGCTAGGGTAAAAATATGACAAGAGGCCACTATGCTATGATTTGACCTCCTAAGTCACATTAAGGGAGTGGAATCGACGAAAACACTCCATACATACATCCAACATCATTAACAAAACCCATAGAAGATAATTCAGCCACTTAAACAACCTGTCCCTGAGTCCCAATGTTGTTGTAGGTCTCTTGGGCTATAGTCACTCTCATGCTATGGGCAAGGGAGTGACCAACAACCTAAATTCGCTCTCACAGGCTTGCCTACCAGTGACTGTGGACCAAATTTGTCAGTGCTTGTGCCAACAACCCCAAGATTTAAGCCACTTTCTTAGGTTCAGAGCCCGGGACACTGCCCTAAAATAGTTCATCTCTTCAAATCAATAAATAAACATGGAAATGAAAGTACTAAAGAAAATACTTGTTCAAGACCTTAACTAGATCCCTATTAGCCATGATAGTCATTTCGTCAAACATATCATCGACATGTCATCTACATGTGTAAACAACAAAATTAAGTGTAGGGATCTCATTCTTATATGAGAATCTCCATGAACCATTGTCCCCTCATGCCATCTGTTGAATTATCATCTATTAGGTCATAGGAACATTATCCATTCACATACAAGTAAAAACATGTTGAGAGCCATATTTGTTTTCATAAAATGTGCATATAACCAACATAATAGGAATAGAAACACAATAAACATATTAGCCATAAAATCCATAAATAAATCAGTACCTTTACACATGAAAATCAAGGGAATGGATTTATCATTAATGAATTCAATGAACCAACCAAAGATGGGACTACCATGTTGCACCCGACCGTAGAATGGTTGAGCCAAATATCTCCTCAGCCATTCACCCTCATGACATATTCCAAGCATGAATGTGGGATCTCATTGAACACATCAATCAAAACCCAACTAGGGCTTCTAGAGGTCATCCACCTCAACCCATCAAACAATGATTCCACCTCATGGTCAGACATCAGCAAAACCATTACCAGATCGGTCTCCATCCTAACCATCTAGGGCTCCAGAGCATTTGTTCCAACCAAGGCTCCATGACTAGTAACTCAATCCACAGCTGTTGTTGAGCCCCAGAATGTTTGTCCAACCAAGGCTTTAGGACTAGTAACTCAACCCACTTAGGGATCCAGAGCATTTTTCCAACCAAAGCTCCAGGATTAGTAACTCAACCCAAGTTGTTACAAGGCTCTAGAGTGTTTGTCCAACCAAGGCTCTAGGAACTAATATCTCAACCCAAGCTAAGGAAACATAAGAACAACCAAAACAAAATATTGAAAATAAACCCACAATCACGATGGCTATCCAGTAAATGGAAAGACTAGATAATCCACTGTCAATCCAGGCAATCCTTCATGCCAATGATAGATCATGACCAAGAATCCACATTCATATGACATGCATGTCCAACTAGTGAAGCCATCATACATGCAACTCGATACTTGCAAGAAAATTTGATGTAGTTGTTGATGTCAATGCCTTCTTGCACCTTCTTGCTCTTCTTTTTCCTTCTTTCTCCAGAAACCCAAGTATGCCACACCCTCCAAGAGTTCTCCAAGAAAACTCTAAGTATCCAAGAGTATGAAAGAGAGAGAAAATAATGAAAGAGCTCCAAAACTGAACTGACCATTTCTTGCCCACTGATCCTCAGAAGCCTTTTTTTTTAATGGGGCCTCTATTTTCTTCATTTTCCATTATTTTCCTTCAATTTCCTCCTCACATGCAACTTGTGACCTTTCACCTTCCTTTTCTCCTAATTTTCCTTTATTTTCATAAATAATATGTGCCAAAATATATTTTTGCTTCTTTAATGCCTTAGCCATTGCCTTTGCCAATTTCCTTAGCCATAAACAAGCAAATGAAAACCCACTAGGATGTCTTGCCCACCATTCATATTGGAATACATGTCCCATCACCATGGCCTTATATATACTTTTACAAGGAATATTCACCATGGCTATTACAAAAGGGTTCCTCCGACCAATAAACTGCAACCACTTTATCGAAAGACACATCTGCTTTGTAAGCTGAAAGGCACTATTTCAAATAGCCACTAATGAAGATCTTGGCTTTGGGGTCTATGTTTTATTCATTAATCTAAAATGCTTAGAAAAACTTATTTACAAAGTTTAGGGTCAACCTTAGGCAAGCTATAGAAATAATACAAATGTAAGAATGTTTTTATCTAGATTCTTAATGTATAAAAATTGAAATACAACCCTTGAATATTTTTATCTAGATCCTTAATTTATAAAAATTGAAATATGACCCTTGAATATTTTTGTTTAGATTCTTAATTGATTATAAATTAATAATTTTTCTCTTTAAAAAAGCTCATACACAAGTAAAACTAAATAATTGGTTTTTTCAAGTAAAATAGAACAAACAAAGCAACTAACTTGAAACATTCCAAACTTGGAAATGCATTTGAATAAGTAATGGTTATAAAATGAAAGAAAGATGGAAAAATGGGGCACAACCTTACCTTATACTCATCTCCCAAAACTGCAATGCTAAAAAGAATACTATAAATATTATCCTTTAATTGCTTCTCAACAGGCTTGAAAATTGAAATCAATGGTCGAATCCCATCCAATATTACAAGAAAGCCTTTGTATTTGGGATGAAAATCCAATAAATGCTTCATTGTGTTTACTTCTTCCTCTGGTTCAGTAGGATTTCCTTGTCGCTTGATTTAAATTCTCTCAAGTGACATGTAAAAGATAGTCTTTATCGGACAACATTCATAATGCAATAATTCAAACACATGATTTTGATGTTTGGGCAAACCATTCATGCCTAAGATGATATGCTAGACATTGAAACATTGGATAATAGAGTGGCAGTGATGAATATATTAAAGTGTGGTCCTCGTTATATTACACTTGTGACCACATCAAGATATGGGATTGTATCAACATACCATATATAAAAATCCGATAAATGGGATTCTCTGATTTGAGACGGTGGAGCAAAATACATCAAATGAGACCAGCGAAGCAAAGGTGGACTTGTTACGTGGAATAGAGGGCCATATCGGAAGTTTTAGCGTTTTTACCAATCGTAAGTTTCAAACTCGTTACATATATAAAACTCCGATAAATGATTCCTGATATATTCCATGCATGTGTTTGGACTGAAGCTGTGGTTGGACTTTGGCTTGATGGTTTATATAAACTCCGCAATATTTATATATATATATATATATAATATGATTCAAGACTTCGAGCTTCAACTTTTGTCAATATAACAGATGATATCTTATGTTTTAACTACTCTGATATGTAATAATACATATGTCAATGTCTCGTTGTAATGCTTTAAGGCTTAGAGCCTAATTACAGATCTTGGTCTCGGGGCTATTATAAGAATGAATTATTTACACAACAAGGATAAGTTGGAGAGCAGCAGTCCATGCGTTCGTTTGGGTGAACGCTAATGTTAAATTCTCACTTTAAAGACACATCCAAAACCTCATTGGCCAAGTTTATTCTCCATTTTAAAGTTGGAAGTAGCTTCTCTCAAAATATCGTACCTGAAAATGATGTTCGGATTGATTATAGTTTCATGTATGATTACTTTTACATATATAATATATTTACCAAGAGCTACTTCCCACTATATTTATGTTTTTCTCTAACACTTCTTAAGAGTTAATCTCTAAATTTATAGATTTACTAGTAATTGCTATCGATCAAAATGTATGTAAGTCTTGGCTCAAGAATCAATTAATTTATTGCTCTTTCAAAAGGAAGAATATAAGATATTTTATTTCTATCATTAA
>APFE030776818.1:313530-363137 GCA_000404065.3 Pinus taeda
TTTTAAAGATTATAACAAATTAAGATTAAATAAAAATTTATGACAAGAATGCAAAAAATGATAAGATCATTACTAGAAGTGAATAAGAAAATGAGAAAAATATAAATTAAGACTAAAAAATAAAATGAATAAGAAAAAAGAAAAATGAAACAAAAAGAAAAGGGAGTAAGGATGAAGACATTCAGGAGGAAAGGGTAGGGATCCAATAATTGTCTATATTTCATCCATAGTCTTTATTCTTGTATTGGATCTTCTCACAATTTATGATCAATCGGCAATGGATTGGAACTCTTCAATACAAATGTGATGCTTTGTCTTCTCAACATGTTTAGCCAAAATTGAGGAGCCAGTCTTACAATTACTAATGCTAGTTGCCTGCTCCTGAATCCTTTGTTTTATGGAGCTATAGATTTCTCCAATATAAGGGGTCCCACATGAACAAGGGACCACATAAATACATTTCATGTTTTTGGGGTTCATATGGCCTTTGACAAATCTAAGGAAGCTTTCAATGATATTCATGGGCTTAAAAGTGGAAGACACCATATACTTCTTAAGATGTAGTCTAAATCTTATCATTGGTATTTTGATGATTATTTTAATTATGTTAATAAATATCTCTTATTTTGAATTTCTTTTCTTTATTTATTTTAGTGTGATCAAATCTTTTAAATTATGGTCAAATATTTTTAATAAATATATTAATTTATTTGTTTTATTTTAAAGTGAGATTTATATTTTAATAGGTGCAAGAGTTACAACTTTTCTATGTGTCCAAGACCCAGCCCACTATGATGATCTATGATATATTGGAGTTATGCAAAGTCTCATTTTTATGTATATTTTGATATTGAGTCTTATCTTATCCCTCTTCATTTGGGCTACTCTTATTTTTATATTATTTACACATTGTTTTAGTATATTTATATATATATTATATATTTATTGGAGTATATATCCGATCAAACCAATTTTTAAATATATATAACTTATGAAAAACTACAAATTTTAAAATATCAATATTGACATGAATAAATAATACAATATACGCATCATTTAACTTCTCAACCTTTTAAATTTAATTTATTAATTTAACTATTATTCACAAAATTAAAAAACTAATTTTTAATATATATTATATTATATATATAGAGATAGATATATTCAATTAGTCAAAAAAATTAACGTGCTGTTACGCAGACTGACATTTAACGACTTAATATTCTACGCGGTGTTGTGAACTTAATTATGTGGCATACAAACAAATGGGACACGGATTTAATTTGATATACATGTGGATTTATACCACCGCCCAGCACGACGTGGACTGGGGCACACCGACCATCTTGCTATCGTCGGTGTATGTCTTTTCATACACGTGGATTTATACTCTCTGGCCAGGAATAGAGGAATATTTTTTAATATTGGCCTTATTCGTGGTATAAGTCAACTAATATTTAATATTTGATTGAATATATATCTATTAATGTTCGGAATTGTTTTTAGTGTGAGTTTTTGGATTTTCTGGTGCTTGAATTTGGCAGAAAAATTTGAGGTGAAATCTTGATTTGTGTTATTTAAATTAGTTTTTTGACTATATGGATTCAATGCCCTCAAAAACCCCTAGGTCACTTGCTTTATGCACTTATTACCCATCAAACTTGTTTCAATAAATTCCTATAGGATTTTAGAGAAATTAGACAGGGAAAACCCACGAGAAATGCTTCCAAAAAATCGCACTCAAGATAACTCCTTAATGTTGTAGGGTTGTACATATCTATTGTTATATTTAAATTTATTTAAATGTAATAATAGGTAGCCCAACCGTTTTAATAAAGAGTTGTTTTTAGTGAGATTTTTTGGAATTGTTAAGTGCTGGAATTTGGGGGGAAAATTTGAGGCGAAATCTTGATTTGTGTTATTTAAACTAGTTTCTTGACTATATAATGAACTCAGCACCATGAAAAACTTTTAGGACAGTTTTATTGTCTAGAGCATACTTATCAAACTTGTGATTTCAATAAATTCCTCCAGATTTTAAACAAATTAGACTAAAAATCCAAAAAAAACTTCTAAAAATTCATATAAAAAACAATGTGTATTAATAGATGTATAAATAAATCTATAAACTAATTTATAAAATAAGTATGGCCAATAAAAGCAAAAAACTTACACCTCTCACCATACACATGTTTCACTTCATTAAGTTTATGCATGCGAGCTTACACCACTCACTATACACACCAATATAATGTGGATGCCTCCACAACCACCTCTCGACGGCAAAAAATAGAATATTTCTGACTATTCTTCAATCCTATTTTTATGCATAGGTTCTCCTCGCATACTTGTTTACTAAAACCATTTTCCAACGTTCTTTTATAGATTGCATGACACTTTAGCGCCTCTCCAAGTTAGGGCTGTTGTTGAGATGTCAGCCCTAACTTCTATCACAAATCATCAAGTCACCACATTGGATTATTAGATCAAACTTTTATCATGCCCTGTTACACAATATTTTATGCCACTGTGAAATTTTATAATATAAAATGTTTCATGGTGATGCACAATGATAACGAATAATTATGGCAAAAGTTTGATGAATAATTTTTAGGTACAAGGTTATTCAACAACAAAATGTCGGTGAATTGAAAACTAGATTTAAAGTTATTACAATAATTTGATGAATAAGTTTTAGGTATAAGGTTATTCAACAATAAAATTTTGGTGAATAGAAAATTAGATTTAAAGTTATTACAATAATATAGTTGATAGGAAGGATAGCGATTATTCTTCCCTATTATTTAATAAAAATCTAATTGATATTGTAATATTTGATTAGGGTGATGTAAAAATCAATACTAATACAAAAATCATTTTTATAAAACAATAATATTTTTTTTATATGTTTGAATTAATTCTTGTAAATACATATCAACTTGTTTTATAAATTGAATGAATAATAATAAAAAAATTTATCAAAGAGTAAAATGATTAGAGTAGTCAAGTGAAAGTGATATTTACAAAAATTAAGGAAGATTATTATTGATTCTTTTTCTCAATATAAATCCCATTACTATGAATTTACCCAACCTCTAATTTCATTCAAAAACAAAATTCTTTATTAGTCTCTACCTCCCTAGGGGCTATAATAATCGCCTAGTGTCAAAGTGCATTGACTTTCAATATTTTTCCGAAATTATTGCAATTCTAACCAAAGTCTTGAAAAAATGCTTAATATTCCTATTTTCTTGTAAGTTCAAAAATAATTTTCTAATTTTCTAGTAATTTTAATTCTATTTTTCGATTGGTTGAGTGAGCTCTGATGGTGAAGAAATTCCTTGTAGATTCAAACTGCAAATTGTAATATGCTAAAATAATTGGCTTGAATCTACTCTACTCATCAACGGAAACAATAAACGATCCGTGAAATCCCAAAGCATATAAGAGAAAGAATTCAATCACACATAACACAATGGTTTTCTGGGGAAATCCACGGGTGAAATCCCCTACTATCTGTATATTGCATTAATAAGAAAAAACGAGAAGACTACAATGTTTTTCTCAAGCCCAAGCAACCTTTGCACTATCTCTATCTATCTCACTACTTCCTAGACAAGCTCAAGCCAATACTTAGCCAAATTCTTGCTTGCTCGAGTCCCTATTTCATTGCAATGTTCCTCAAGGAATTAGTCTCTATTTAATTAGGAAATTCCTCAATTATGAATTATGCAATCCTCATAGGCCTTTTTTTTATTGCATGCACCATCAGTTTAATTTAGATGATTTTACAACTAATCGTACATTGTCCCTGAACTCCAATCTCAATTGGGTGTTTCTTTGATCTAACATGCATAAGTTAATTATGAGCGAATCTTTAGTTTACAGGTTGATCATTGTAGGCAGGACCACACTTGACTATAGGCAACACCACACTGTATTGCAGGCAACACCACACTGCACTTCAGGCAGCACCCCACTGTACTATAGGCAAAACACCACACTACACTTCAGGTAACACCCCAATGTACTTCAGGTAGCACGCCACTACTGCAGGCAACACCCCACTACTACAGGCAATACCCCACTACCACAAGTAGCACCCCACTACTAGACCTCCCACTAATTCCTCCATTAGTTCGAACTAGTTTAACTAACTTTAACTCAGTTAGACTGAATTAAATAATTACAACTCAAAATAAACTCAACTAGTGCTCCTAATTGTATGAGACACTCTACGTGACTCTAGTTAGACCCTCAACTTGAATTAATTGAGCCAACTAAGTCAAATTAACTTAGTTAACTATTGCAAGTTGTCATGAGATGTGGAATTACAATTTTATTCTCAATTTAATTCAAGGACAAATTAAATTAGGATTTTTCTTGATGTTATTTTTAACATTTCTTATTGTTATTTTCAATGCTCTCTCTAAAAAAAAAGGGATTCACATCTATCCGAAGCTAGTATATTTGGAATGTTTTGAAAACTATCTAAAAATAAATTGAATCAACAGTTTTTGCAACTGTCTACTAGGAAAAACCATGTTGTTGTTGACTCTACTACTGAGCCTCTTGCTTTGTTGTCAAATCTGTTTTCCACTCCTCAGTATCTGATTAACATTGATCCTCCTACTACTGGATACAGTGGACCCCCATAGCAAGGTAATCATCCATGAGACAAGCACACCTCAATGGACCCTACCCAATTTTTTGCACTTATGGGACTGTTGCTTCACATCACCCCACCTCTCACCTGGAGGTATGGTTGCATGTGCTCCCTCTTCTCACTTGGCTTGAAATTCCCCCCTACTGGACGTCTCTACTTGAGTGGATGTCTCCACTTAGCCTCCTCTTTGATCCTCCAATTGTGGTTGCTCCACAACTCGATGAGGTTGCTTCTAAGGTTGCATGTTGAGAATTAATTCATGCTCCCTCTCAACTACCAAGTCTCTAACCTTTTCCTTGCTCCTCAATACTTTGCATGCATCTTGTACCTCAATTGCATACAGGTTCTTGACTCGTACACCGAATCTGTTTCACATGTCTTCTGGCGATGTGTCTAAGGAAAAATTTTCCTTTTCTACATATCACATTATAGCCACGACCTTCCAATACCGTGATGGAAACAAGATTCTTCTTCAGTCCTGGAACATACATCACATCTGTGAGTCTAAGAGGGGAGCTAGACTCCCTCTGAAAAGTAACTATACTGATATCGGTTGTGTATCTCCCATCACCTCCAAAATCTATGTTCTGCTTGAGGTATTTCTCCTCCAAGTCAATGAAGGGATCTCTATTTCCCATCATATTGAACGAGGCACCACTGTCGAGATATCGCATTCTTCCCATTACAGTTCTTTCCATGCATGCAATGAACATGAAATAAAGTTCGAATTGTGAAGTTAGAGCTTCACATGTTGCTGCTACTGCAGGCTCCTTGCTTTCTTTCTTCTATGGGCATTTTGTGGCATAGTGGTCGATCTTGTGACACTGAAAACACTTGATGTTCGACACGTCCTTCTTCTAGCCACCCTCCTTGCCTTGGAACTGCTTTCCATTGGATTTCGTTTCTTTGCTGACTAATACAAACTTCTCTTCCACTTCTTTGGATGAGGTCTCATCTATGGTGTTCTGCTGAATCTCTTCTTGCACCAAGTCGAACCACAAACACTCCCACTCTAGTAGCTTCTCCCTCCTATTAACTGAGTCTTGGTAGTTATGCTAGATCCTAGGAAGGCCTAGAAGTTCTAAGCGCATGTTGATCGATAAAAATTTCCTTTGTCAACATCAGGGGAGACCATCTGGTCAGGAACTTAAAGCAACTCTCTATTCATTGAACCTGGTGGTTCCGACTAGTTAGGGTCCAGTTACCCTTAAACATAAATCTAATCTAATCTAAAAATAATATAACCTAAACTAATAATTAATCTATTTACACTTATATTACATCATGTTACATTTCCTTTGCATATATCTTTAAGATGTGGGTTAAAGAAGTAAATCAACATAAAGGTTTGATCAATTTAAATAGGTTGATCAAACTGTAATTAAATGATTTATTTGCCTCTTTAAGAGAGGGCTAGATGCAAACTAAAATGTAAATGCAGAACTAATCTATAACATGAAAAACCTATCTCAAACTAGAATGTCATATCCCTCTCCTCTGAGAGAAAATTAAATAAAATGGGAAGAGGGACTGGTTTATGAATGAATCTAGAATTAATATTCGATTATGAATTCCAAAATAGTTTGTAAACTCATAAAAGGTTAAAAAAACTATGTAAATTAGTATACTTTAATAAATACTTATTAAGGTAAGTCCACCTACAATCCTGAATTCATATTAAACATAATTCATTATAAATTTGCATTAATCAAAAGAAATAGTTCATTTCAGTTAATACACATAAAAGAAAAATACACCTGTAAATGAATAATAAGTAGTTATCATTCACCAAAAGTATAATTCAATGAATTAAGTATGATTTTGATCTCATTTTTCCTCTTAGAGATAGCTCCTGCGACACTTCAGCAACATATCACAATATGACTCAACAATAGTGTTAGAGATCAAAGAAACATACTACTTAGGATGTAGATCAAAACCAATTATAAAACTTTGACAAAAATATGAAAATCCATCATTCCGGTAATAGTACACAAGAATGGAAAATTATTAAATAGTGCCAAAGCTTATTACCAAATATGTAGTCTTGGAGTAGCTTAGACCCACAATCACATTGCCTGCAATAGTGCTACGTAATGAGAACAGAGCCAGAAAGCCTTTTTTTCTCTATAATTGTCCTTTTCGCACATAACAGTAGTGCTATTGCACAAATCAAACAACTACAGAGGATCCCCCTTAAGTGGATCGAAACCTCCCCCTGTTGCATAAAATTCATGGATATTTATAGAAGATTTACAGAGCTAATAACCTCCCTTGATTATCTCAACAACTGAGTAATAAAAGTAAATGAATGGGGTCGTTTTTCTACAGTTGGAACTTTCTATAAGAATATACATTACCATAGTTAAAGATTGTTAAGAAGATCACCCAGTTTGGTTAGCGCTCTGATAATATTGTACAACTTCCTTCGCACTGATTGGTGGAATTCACAGGTATGGTGATCTTTTAGTAACAACTTCAACCACCTATTTTCATTTTAAGTTCACTTTGTGCCACCTGGAGGAGTTTCTTTGACTGGATTTGTTTCTTCTTTGGCCTTGGAAGCCTCTCTTTCAAATAAAAAATAGAGTCAGTGGTAAATGGTTGGTTTTTTTTATTAAAATAGTGAAAACATAGATCAAAATATCAAAACGCGTTAAACTATACTTATGACAAGATACCTTTTTAAATTAATTAAGTGGGTTTTACTTATACGTGGCAAGAGTTGAGTGGTATCAGAGGTAAGCTCATTGAAACTTTTAAAATGAAACAAAAAGAAATAGTTTCGATATTGGGTGGCTGCAATGTGGAGCAGATGTGATATCACATTCAACTCCCTTTACTAGTTTTATCGGGTCCATTATATTGAAGATCTTGTAACAAAGATTTGATATTGGGAGTTGAAAAGAGTGACAGTTGATAGGAAGTTCCGATATGGATAGTAGGGTTTTATGAGAGAGTCAGAGAATTGGGAATATCAAAGATCAGAGATATGAGGATATCGGAGTATCGGTGATCATGACCATCAGAATATCAGAGATAAGAGAGATATGATTATCAGAAGTCGGAGAGGCAAGGTGTATCGACATATCAACGGATTGGCATATCACCCAATTGGCATATCAAAATATCACTGAGGAACCATATCAAAGTATCAGCGAATGATGTTATCAGAGTTTTTTAAATGCGTCTCAAAGGGAAATTCCCGTTATGCATTATCTCCGATATGTGGGAGTAGAGACAATGGCATGGAATGTGGGTCCTTTAGTCTGACAGTTGATTATCATATGTTTTATGGCCTAACCACTTTATAATATATGTTTATTGAAAAGAGCCACATTAATATGATGGATCATATTTTGGGTATCTGAGATTTCTAAAAGGATTCTTCTGATATCAAACTATCAATGTCCAAAAGTTCCGAGATATATTTAATGAATATGCCACATTGTTTAATGATTAAGGCTTAAATCCTACAAACACATCTTGGTCTCGGGGGCTATTTTATTCATTAATCTAATTAATTAAGATGTTTAAAAGAAAAACTTATTTACAAAGTTTATTAACAAACAAACTTAATCAAACTTACACAAACTATAAAAATAAAACAAATGTAAATAAAAGTCAAATTAGACTTGAAATGAAGCAATGACACTCAAATTCTACATGCAATGCCAAAAAGGTACCCATTTCTATTATGATAGAATAAACGGGGGGTGTTGCGTTTTCACTGCAATAATGGAGACACACTAGAGAGAAGCAGTTATCTCTGTTGTAAAGATACAAAACCTATTTTAAAAATGAAGGAATTACAATTAGACAATTTGAAATGCTCAAATTTAGATATCCTAACAATTTTGTCCCTAATATATGTTTTCAAATAAATAGATATACCATTATCATTCATGAAATTGTAAACATTTACCCCATGAATTCAAAGTTTTAGTAAGTTTATATGTACAATAGTTAGCCTAGTTGGGCATCAGTTTTTGAGTAAACAAGCTAATCAAGAAAACATAGTATTAATTTAACCTCCATAACATAGGCATGGCCACTGCTTCCAACAAGAATCTATAGCCTCGACAGGGATGCCTTTTAACCCTTTTAGGTTCCAATGTCCCATCTATTAATAATAAATGCATAGTTGAAAAGGATCATCTTAAACTTATTTGAATACCAACTGAGCATCACTGTCTTGCCTTGGTAACTAGCTAACGACAAAGCCATTCACAATATCTAACATGGTGAACAAGTTTACTCATGATGAGACCTCTTGTCACTCAACCTTGTGGTCAAAAGCCATTACCTTGGCTTAGTGACCAATAATGGTAATGTCACAATGTTAGAACTTATAATCATGGTAGGTTGGATGGTGATGAGACCTCCTATCCTTCAATTGAATGTTTTTGTTTTTATGTTTAACTATGGTTAATTTTAATCTCATAGAGAGTACTTAATAGATGGGGTGGCATATTGCTCCTTAAGAGCAAGGGATGGTGTAAAACGCTTTAAGTTGACTACTATTCACTTGATTAAACTTGTTCGCCAAAATAACTCATGAACTTAAGTAAATGTTGTTAAGTGTGTTTTACTTTCTTTAAAGATAGGGGTTAAAGATAGTTCATTAACAAATAATGAAAATATTTAAACTCAAAGAACAAAAAACAAGGGACAAGCTACTTGGTTAGGAAAGTTGAAAATGAACATAAATGAAATTATCTTCTGTTAATATAAATTAGATGATAAAAATGAATCGTGCGATGATTATTCCAAGTTGAGAGACAAAACATTACTCCATTTTATTGTGAAATGGAATGAAAAGACAATCCAGCTAAGCCTAAAATTCTTATCAAATTAGAAGGAAGGAAATCAAGAAAACAAACCTTGAGATACATCTTACAAGATAAAATTAACATAAAAATGAGCTTATGTTGATTTTATCTTGTATGATGATTTGTTAATAAAGCTCTTTTGTTTCAAAGCATAGTTATTGATTTATAGTTGTTGTTGTATGTGTTGATAGGGGTTTTCTTACTTTTACAAATATTTCTTAAAGATAGTTTGTGAGTCCTTATACATTTAATTTTAAGACTAAGACTGAAAATCGATTTCAAAATGTAATCAAAATTAGAAAAGAGAAAACTCCCTAATGCCATATGATGTTTGTTCTTTCAAAATGTTAGTTGCCAGCAAAGCTGAATCTACAAATCAAATAAATGGGAACCTGCAACAAGAACAACAAAATATAAGAAAGAAATAATGATTAAAAGAGAAAAGAAAAGTTGAAATAAAGCTCAAACCATATGAGGATGAACATATAAATGTGTACCTGGAAGAATTCAATCATAATTTACCTGATGAATCTTCATTTTCTCCCATGTATTAATCAAAGTTCAAAATCATCTTCTTATTCAATTTAAACTAATTTCTAAACTCATCTTAATCCTAATCTAAAAAGTAGACTAAAACTAAGTGAAATTGTGCTTCCAATGCATCTTATTTTCTACATGAATATATACATCAAACATTATAACAAAAGTATAAATCTACTTAAACCAATAGAAATAAATTTGAAAACATTATGTACAACTATTGTTAATGTATGTACAAGAAGTAAATTATTTACATTAACCCTCTCTTGGAGATTTTCTTCCAACCAGATCTTGTTGGGATCATAAAAATATGGATGGATATTAGTTAGAGATTGGAAGTGATACGGAGAAGAGGATAACAGGCCAAATTTTGAAAATATTATTTTATAAATGCAGTGACCTACATCAAATTGTTTGTTTTATGTACATATGATGGAAGGTCATCAATTGTGTTAGATGGCTGGTCATGTTGTAAAGGTACACACTCAAGTACAAATTTTTGCTGGCAGTGACTTTGAGAAGGAGAAGAAAATTGATATGAGTTGAACATCGGACAAAATTGGAAGAGTAATGGCTCTTGATGTTCAGAAATGAAGCTATGAATTTCAAC
Organism: Pinus taeda; assembly: GCA_000404065.3. Lineage (NCBI taxonomy): Eukaryota > Viridiplantae > Streptophyta > Pinopsida > Pinales > Pinaceae > Pinus > Pinus taeda. The sequence goes on from APFE030776818.1 coordinate 324,179, forward strand.
TTTATCCATTTTTGTTAATGTATCTGGTGTGTGTGCAATATCGAGAAATTTAACACACTAGCATAGAATATCAAAGAGTTGGAAAATAAAAGAAGAATAAAAATCTAACCAAACACTACTTATATTATAATTACAAGGGAAACTCTGGAACCAAATAGGTTTTCCACTAGAAGAGTGTTCTAACAAAATTTCATCAAAAAAAGTTCCCAAAGAAGAATTAGAATGAATTACATTGGAAACCTGTAAATCAGTTTCATCAAAATGTTTATAATCTGATTCATGTTCAGTGAGAGGAGAAATTAAAGTGTGTGAATCTTCTTGATTGAAATATTTTTTTAAAAATTGGTTCACTTTGTAAAAGATGAGAATCCTTGTCAAGAACATCCGGGTAATCATCATGTATGTCTTCCATTTCCTGAGAATTATATATCTGATCTGAATTAACAATATCATTAAAAATGTGGGAGGAAAGTTCACTAACAATGTTAGTGAACAAAGAATTATCATCTAAATGGATGATAATCTCGAGGTGTTCAGAACTAGTTACAGATCTAGTTTCAACTGAAGGATTATGAAGGCCATTATTTAATGTAATATGATGTGAAAAGATATATGTATAAAGAAAATAATGATTGCCAGAATATAATGATGGCTGAAAATGTTCATCTTGGTAATTCACAACATTATTATCAACATTATAATTTGGCTAAATGAATCCCATTTAGTTGTGGAGGTATAAACTTAGTTCTAAATTTACCTTGGGAGAAGATAGATTTACATGTCCATTATTCATCTCTTCCTCTTGATTAAATGTCGATTGGGCCTTCTTGATGTTTACAATAATTATTTGTTTCAACTTCACATTCATATTTTATTGTATAATCGATTTCAAACATTGGAAAGAAATCAAAATAGTTTCTTGAAGACAAAAGTTGTGATGTATTTTCATGTTTATTTATAGGCTCAATAATTGCGGATTCAAGATTAACTAATGAACTTGATGTATCTTGTTCTTCATTATTAGATTAAGTATCTTAATTATTAAAAGAAATAAGATAAGTAAAATGGTCAATCAAATATTCACTTGAAGGTAAATCACTAAGATGGAATCTATAACAAAGTGCCCAAAATCTATTGTAAAATTTGTCTGAAGATTCATCTTCATACATGCACAAATTATCCAATTCAAAACACAAATTGTCATAATTATAATTTTGATGATCGATTAGAAATACCTTCATGAAGTGATTCCACGAATGAATTGATCTTGCTAGAAGTTCTTTGTGTTGGGTGTGGAGCCTCATTATCATCTTTATTTAGAGGTATCGCCACATTGGACCCCAGTTCGTAATGTGGTGGGAACACTACCCGTAAAATGTACGCCACCAAGGGTGTCCAAGGGGGGCGATGATGATTATTTGGATCCCCCCCCACCCCCCCCCTAGCGGGGGATCGGGGGTAGCACCCTAGAAGCTAAAAATAGATTTAAAATTGCCTTGTAAAATGTTGTAATTTCATAGTCAATCTGAGTCGTTCATTAGGCAGAGATCTAATGGTAGAAGTTATGTTTAATTTAAGGTTTTTTGACCTAGAAGGCAACCCATCGCTATATATGAGGGAAGTGTATTGCGTCTACATAGATATGCATTCTGAGCGAGAAAGGGAGAGGAGATTGTGTGAGAGCGAAGAGGGAATTACAACAGATTTGTTGTAGGTTGTATCTCTTCATTTTGCTGGATAATATAAAAGGAACGACTGGCTGTTTGTTCATGGATGTAGCCCAAATTGGGTGAACCACGTATATATGTGTCTTTCTTGTTTTATGCATGTTATGTGTTTATATTTATGCAATATTTTATGTGTTCCATTGTTCTGTAATATATAATTTTCTAACAACTAGTATCAAAGTTGAAGGTCTATTTGGCTGAAAAAATCTCAGGAGAGAAGGGTTCCTAGTTCGAGTGGGAGTAATGGTAGGTTTAGGGTCAAAAAATTTAATGACCAAAACTACCATCTTTGGAAGATGCAGATGGAAGATTATCTGTATCAGAAAGATTTGTACCTACCATTAAGCGGAAAGACAAAGAAGCCGACGAGTATGACAGACATAGAATAGTTTATTCTCGACAGAAAGGCACTTGGAACAATATGGTTGTGCCTAGTGGCATCTACAACATTTAATATTTCAAAGGAAATGACAATAGATGGTTTAATGTCGGCATTGGCCAAACTATATGAAAAAACCTCGGCCTCAAATAAGGTATTTCTTATGAAGCGTTTATTTAATATGAAGATGTCATAAGGTGATCTGTTTCCAATCATTTAAATGAATTTAATATAGTTACTAGTCAATTAGGTTCTGTAGGGTAACTTTTGATGATGAAGTTAGGGCTATGTTATTTCTGTGCTCATTGCCAGAAAGTTGGAATGGTTTACTTATGGCCATTAGTAACTTTGTCTCTGGATCTATTACTTTAAAGTTTGATGATGTTGTCGGTGCAATCCTTAGCGAGGAAATGTGATGGAAAAGCTCTGGTGAGACATCAGGTAATGATTTGACTGTAGAGACTAAGGGAAGAAAAATGGAAAGAGGAAAGAGCCCAAGATATCATAGTAAGTCAAGGAAAGGCAAATCCAAGTCCAGATCGGGGATAGTGTGTTGGAAATGTGGGAGGAAAGGAAACTTGAAGAAAGATTGCAAGTCTCGGAAGGGAAAAGGAGACGCGCAATAAGAAAACAATCATGAAGTGAATGTGACAGGTGATGTGTTGCAAGATTCTTTGATTCTTTCATTAGAAAATATTATTGATGCCTGGGTGGTAGATTCAGGGACCTCATTCCATGCCACACTTGATAGGAAACATTTTCATGATTATGTTCAAGGAGATTTTAGATAGCTTTGATTGGGTGATGATAAACCCTGTAAAATAATTGGAATGGGTACAATTTTCATAAAACAACGTAATGGAAATTAATGACTATTGAAGGAGGTAAGTCATGTTCTAGATCTAAAGAAAAATCTTATTTCAACAGGTCAGTTTGGAGGTGAAGATTTTGTGACTACTTTTACGGAAAAAACTTGGAAGGTCACTAAAGGAGCCCTAGTAATATCAAAAGGAGAAAAGGTTGGTACATTGTCTTTATGTAATGGTATTTCTAATTTTGTTAATGCTTTAACCTCTACAAGAGAAGATATGGCATTGTGGCATCATAGGCTTGAGCACATGAGTGAGAAGGGGATGAAGATTCTTCACTCAAGAAATGTGTTGCCAGGTTTGAAGCATGTTGATTTAAAATTCTATGAGAATTGTGTTTATGGAAAACAAAAGAGAGTGAGATTCCTCAAACTTGGGAAAGAAAATAAGAGATAAAAATTAGAGCTTGTGCATACAGATGTATGTGGACCTGCTCAAGTATCATCTCTTAGTGGCTCTCATTATTATGTTACTTTTATTGATGATGCAACCAGAAAAACATAGATTTATTGTATTCGAAATAAATCTGTTGTATTTGGTACTTTCAAGAAATGGAAAGCTTTGGTTGAAAATGAGACAGGAAAAAGGTTGAAGTGTCTCAGATTAGACAATGGAGGTGAATATTGTAGCAAAGAGTTTGATAGGTACTGTTCAGAGAATGAAAATTTCATAGAGAAGACGGTTCTAGGAACACCACAAGAAAATGGTGTGTCAAAAAGGATGAACAGGAAAATCATGGAGCATGCTAGGTGCATGAGATTGCATGCAGGATTGCCTTTACAATTTTGGGTAGATGTTGTAGATACTGTTGTTTATCTAATAAACATAGGGCCTTCAAGTTCCTTGGATGGTGGTATTCTAGAGGAGGCATGGACAGGTAAAAAGGTAAAATACCCATTTTTAAATACTTTTGGCTGTGAAGCCTTTGTCCACATTAATAAATAAAATAACACAAAGCTCGAGGCAAAATCAAAGAAATGTACCTTTATTGGATATGGTGTTAATGATTTTCGTTATTGCTTTTATGATTATGAAGAAAACAAAATCATTAGGTGGAGAGATTTCATATTCAATGAAAAGGTTTTATATAAGGATTAGATGCAGGAAAAGAAACAGGAAAAAGAAAACAGAGAATACACAGTGCTTGATGAGATCATAGAAAAAGTGAAGATGCCTGAAAATCAGAATGATCAATAGCTAGAAAAACAACAACAACCACAACAACAACAAGAACCTCAAACACCTGAAAGTGGTGTTAGAAGATCTACCAGGATAAGTAGACCCCCTGAATGATACACTCCATTATATTATTTATTGTTGACTAATTTTGGTGAACTAGAATTTTATGAAGAAGCAGTGCAGGTAGAAACCAGGAAGAAGTGGGAGTAAGCCATGAAAGAAGAGATGGAAGCCTTAGCACATAACTAGACTTGGGACTTAGTCAGGTTTCCTACAGGTAAAACAACATTACAGAATAAATGGGTTTACAGGTTGAAGGAATAAGATGGAGGTAGAAAAAGGTATAAAGCTAGACTTGTGGTGAAGGGATTTGCATAGAAAATGGGTATAGACTTTGATGATATATTTTCTCCTGTTGTTAAAATGACTTCAATCAAAACAATTTTAAGTCTAGTAGTAGCTGAAGATTTTCATCTCGAGCAGTTAGATGTAAAGACAGCATTTCTCCGTGGGGATTTGGAGGAAGAGATATATATGTAGTAGCCACAAGGATATGAGGTAAAAGGGAAGGAGAAACTAGTGTGCAGGTTGAAGAAGAGCTTGTATAGATTAAAACAGGCTCCAAGGCAGTGGTATCTAAAATTTGACAGGTTTATGTCTGAACAAAGTTATAATAGATGTAACTCTGATCATTGTGCTTATCTCAAAAGGCAAAATTATGGCAGCTATATTATATTGTTATTGTATGTAGATGACATGCTTGTTGCAGGTTCTAACATGCAGGAAATAAATGTGCTCAAAAGGAAATTGGCAAACTCGTTTGCAATGAAGGATTTGGGTACTACAAAACAAATCCTTGGTATGAGAATCAATAGAGACAGGAAGAATCGAAAATTAACATTGTCTCAGAGTGAGTACATAGAAAAGGTGTTGAAAAGATTTAATATGAAGAATGAAAAACCAGTTAGTATACCTTTGGCTAGCCATTTCAAACTAAGTAAGGAGGTGTGTCTCAAGACTCAGGAAGAAATGACTTATATGTCCAAAATTCCATATGCATCAGCAGTTGGAAGCTTAATGTATGCAATAGTCTGCACAAGGCCTGGTATTGCACATGTGGTGGGAGTTGTAAGCGGGTACATGAACAATCCATGAAAAGAACATTGGATGGTAGTGAAGTGGATTCTCAGGTATTTGAGAGGTACCAAAAATCAAGAATTATTCTTTTGTGGTTCAAACATTTATCTATAGAGATAACAAGGGGAGCACCATAGGGTATGTGTTTATTGTAGGTGGAACAACTACCAGTTAGGTTTCAAAACTGCAAAGTGTTGGTGCACTCTCAATGACGAAAGCAGAGAATGCTGCTGCTACAGAGGCTAGTAAAGAAATGATTTGGTTACAAAGGTTTCTAGATGAATTGGGTAAGAATCAGGAGTTGTGTTACAGATCCATTTGGGCACATCACTCCCATAATTCAAATCAGAAATTCTAGGGCTCATCAAACCCTAATTTAGTTGCTACATCCCCTAGACAAGTCATCACTTTGAATGCCTCCTTCCCTGAGAGTTTCTTGGTCTGAATCCCTCTAGAAATTCCTGCTTGAGGGACCAACGCAACCTTGGTTAGGGGTAAGTGTGCTTTAGTGCAGGTAGGCCCGTGTCAAGATGCATTTCATAGCACCTAGGCCCACTTTGACCTGCATTGGGCGAGATTGAGCAAAATCCTCATAGGGTTCTAGGAATATTATTATCTTCTAGATAATTCTAAAATATTCCCACACTTATCATCTCCTATGAGCTCGAAATTAGATAGGGAATGAGTTAAGTAACCTACTATCCTCTCATCCCTTCTTCCATGGAAACTAGCTCTAAGTTTGGAAGGCCATTCAATACCCTTATTTATGACCAAACCTCCTCCATTTTCCTATAAATTGAGCACTCATCTAAGTGATCAAGGGCTAGGATTTGAGAATTTGTAAGGAGATACTGTTGGTGTGAGGTTTGAGATTGTAAGAAAGTATTGTTATGCTAACAGAGTGTTGTGCTTTTGATTTGATGTTGGTTAGAACCCAAGCTGGAAGAGTGACAATGGATCGGACTTCATGGTTGTAATTCTTCCTTCTACTTAATAAAGTTGTTTACACCTTTTCCCATATTATTGTCCTTATGTATGTTGATTATATGTGTAAATTCTTTCGATTCCATTTGCTTATAGTACATAGATCTCTTGCTTTGATTGGTTTTTGTCATTTGTTTATAATTGCAGGTACTTGTCGAGTGGATTAAGTTCAAGAAGAAGAGACGGGAACCATACAAAGGAGACAAAGGGAAAGTGAAAGATAACAAGTAGTAGGTACCTTGTCTTATTTATCTTCTATAGAAAAAGGTTGAGTGCTTTAAATCTATTGTTCTAGGTGTAGTTACCCACCTAGGGAAATTGTATTTATCCGTATATGTAAAATTCCACATAACAAATTGGAAACTCCGCTGGGGAACGATCATCATTCTAGGTAGTTTACCTTCATCCTAGTAAACCCTAGTAGACTTTAGTTGCTTCCATTGATCTTGTTTCAGCCTTTTTGAAGTGTTTTTTGGTAAAAACTGTGCTTGAAAGACCCTAGGATGGTCTCTCTGGAACCAACGTAGGTTTGGTTAAGAGATAGAGTGTTACAAAGCACCCTTGGCTTGAGGACAGTGCTATGAAGTGCGTTGTCTCCCATTCATGGCTGCGCTGATCCTCCCTAGGTAAAAAATCCCACCTTTGACTTGATTTTTCCCAAATTTCCTTATGTTTCTTCTTGCTAAAAGAACAATGATTGTTGTACTTCTGAAATCAATTTGTGTTTCCTTTCCTAACCCTACTTTGGCCTTGATTTTTTAGTGTTCCTTAATTTTTTTTTATCACTATCAATTCATTGTCAAAGTTAGTTTATAATCGATTAATCTTTTTTCAAAAGAAAGTGTCGTAAAAGTCTTCATTTCTTTCGAAATGGAACTGTCGTAAAGTCTTTGTTCTTGCAAAAAGATAGATTGATTGTATATGCATTATTTTCCTTTTGTTCATCTTAACATTAAGGGAATTGAAAAAAAAACATTGCATTTTCCATATTGTAGTTTGTGAATGCTTGATAGGAATAGCTAGGGAAATTGCATTAGGTGTGCTCTTTGCTCTTTGTCAAAGTTCTGATTGCTCTATCCCTATTAGCTAAGGTTTTCATTGTTCAAATTGAATGAAAATAATGCTTATTATATTGGTTGCATTCTAGGAATTGCAAACATACATCACATGGTGAACCTTGAAAGGAAAATTCTTAAGAAGATCAACTTAAAAGTTATCTCAATTAACCTAATGGAGCATTGTAACTTAACACATAACATTTAGAAGTATAGGCTAGATATGTGTTTCGACATCATAAAACATAGCAGTTGTCGCTAACTTATCTGCGATACATTCTGAGTGTGATACCTCATTCCACACACGCGAGTATATCGTAGCTCGTCCACGTACCTTCGGATATATAGGGCGGTGTTACAGTACGTAAAGTATAAATCATTGCTCTCACTGTGTGATTTTGCATTAGATGATGCTAACACGGATTGGGCCTCCACGTACTTTCAGGTATATATGGGAGGATTACATTATGTTTCTATCCATCCTTAGGTAACGAAGTCAGCCGCCTTGTACACTATGATACATCGAACACAACATTCGGGGAGATTGCCTGCCCATACTTCTCGGTTTGTTGGGAGGTATTTTGCAATTCACAGTTACATGGTAATCATTTTTCCTAGATCAACCCTTTTTTGTTTTGTTATGTTATTTTGATTAAAATAAAATTAATTGACCGCGGATAACATCCTCCATGCTCACTCCTTAGTTGATCTAAGGTTGAGACATATGGCAACAACTCCGGAGTCCACCGATCAAGGAAATCCTTTTGATGGGAATCCTATTCATTTTCCTCTCAAAAATATTGGTGCTCCTTATATGGCTACATTGTGTTAGTTCCAGTCTTCACAGCCTGTCACTAGGGATCAACATGACCTCTTACTAGGTTTGGTTTGGTTAGATGTTTTACACATGATATTCAACATAAAACATGTCACAAATGTGTCCATACGATGAAGCTCGGAAAAATCTTTCCGATGGTATATCACACTCCTATAACCAGTTTCTGGATCATAAGATATGATCGAAATGAATGATTGATTCTTGGTTATGCATGTTTTGAGGTCAGTTGCTGCACATAGGGACAAGTTTACTACAAAATCAGTTTAGGCAGGAATTTTACAAAAGTGAAAGAGGTAATTTTCCATCACATACCAAATAACAAAATCCTCCTTCAATTTATGCACAGGAATTACTATGTTGGAGATATGTAGTGATATTTGGAGCCTACATTAAAACAAAGGAAAATTTTCATTTATTTGACTGTTTTAGTCATTTTATTGTGGTGCCATTTTACAACATATGGAAAGTAATTTGAAAAACCTAAGGAGTTTTTTGTTAACCATGAGCCATATAACAAAAATATCTTTCATTTTATTCACAGGTGTCGTGAATTTGGATATGTAACTAGATCTTTACAACTCATTTTCACAAATTTAAATTTTTAGTGATTTTCTATTTTAGAGATGATTTTGTGGCACAGATTCCATGCAACTGGAAATAAATTTCCAAAATTTGAGAGAGGTTTTTATCCAACATGAAATTATCTACAAAAACCTCTTTCATGTTTGTAACAGGTGCTATGGTTTAGGAGATACGAGTTCATCTTCAACACCTATTTTCAGAAATTCGGTCCAAGTTTAATATAACTGATTCTTTTTTGAAGAAAATGGTTGAGCTCAATTCCCTTAGTACAAGGATGAGCAAATGTATATATTTTATGAATTTCATAGCGTAGAGTTTGGATTTTAGCAACAAATAATCATTTGGACTGTGTAAAGTTTTATTGAATATCATAATAAAGCAGTTTTTGCCCTTTAGGCCTGGGATTCATCGTAGTGCTTAAATGTTCAATATGTTTTTTCTCCTATAATTCATTTACACATTTTGTTTTTCTCTTTTGTTTCAGCATTATATAAGTGATATGTTAGGAATTTATCCATAATGATGCTCCTTTCATGATTATTTTGTTGTTAGTTGTAATGGTAGTTTTAGCAAAATTCATCCGTTGTTAGATGCTCTGTGGAGCAACCTCATTTTTCTCTTTCATATAAAGTTGCTGCTGCAGATCCATCCTTTGTTTGATGCTTGCAGGGTAGTGGGCTTTCTACCTTATACTTCTCACATTTACAATCTTCACTTGGCTGAACATGGCACTTAATTTGCCTTAGGTTTGCCGGCAGAAACTGACATTGATGCCATAATCCAAATCATCCTTTCTCTTGTTGTTTTGACCCAAAATAAAAATCAATCAAAAATCCTAGAGCTACTATACCTAGCCTAAAATCCATATTTGATTTAGTCATATTGATTGAAATTCACAAGGAGAGAGCCCTCTCCTGACCTGGTAGGGCTAGCTACCAGGTTAACCTTGGTTTGTGGTTATCCTAGGATTGCCTCCCTTCAGCTTGAGGTTGATCTAGGCCCTAACACATTGTCCCTTTTAGGATTTACCATTGGCTTGCTAGTATGGTTGTTTTCAACCTCCTTGTTTCAAAATGTCATGATTTCTCTGCAATCGAGTACTCCTCCAACTTGACAAAATCAACCTCCAGTTGATCCTAAAGTTGACCCTTTTCCTTCTTCCTTGGTTTTTTATTCCTCCCCTTCGTCCTCTTCACCTAGTGAAAGTATCTGATGCCACTTGTTATAGATCTAAGCCAAAAATATTATAGATCTGATATGAAAATATAAGACAATAGAAATAAACCACGTATATCTGTCTCTCTCTTGTTTTATGCATATTTTGTGTTTATATTTCTGTAATATTTTATGTGTTTCATTACTCTATAATATATAATTTTCTAGCACTTTAAACTAATTGTGAATATGTCCTTGAAAATTTAGAGTAAACAACCCGCAGATATCTTTGTTATTAATAATATTATAAGGCTCACATTCATCTACAAAACGCCGAAGATGATCCAAGGCAAAAATTTTACTCTCACCATCATACTTAAAATTAGCATTAGGGGAATTTTGAGGTCCAAAATGGGCCTCTTAAGGAAATTATAAAATAATATTGGAAATACTAAAATAAGATTAGGTTACGTCATCAAATTTTAGAGGGAAAAAAGAAAAAACTATTTTTTTCAACTCGTATTTTCAACTTATCTCCCTATGGCTTTACTCACATTTCTAGTGGAAACACTCGTTGGATGCATAATTTGATTCCTCATCCAAGGAGTACTTTGTGTTGGGTGTGGAGCCTCATTATCTTCTTTATTTAGAGGTATTTCCACATTGGACCCTAGTTTGTAATGTGGCGGCAATGCCGCCTGTAAAATGTATGCCACCAAGGCGGTCCACGGGGTGGGGGGGCGCGACAACAATTATTTGGATCCCACCCGGCAGGGAATCGAGGGAAGTGCCCCAAAAGCTAAAAATAGATGTTGTAATTTCATAGTCAATCTGGGACGTCCATTAAGCAGAGATCTGATGGTAGAAGTTATGCCTAATTTAGGGTTTTTTTCCCTAGAAGGAAACCCCTCGCTATAGATGAGGGAATTGTATTGCACCTATGTAGATCTGTATTCTGAGCGAGAAAGAGAGAGGATATTCTGTGAGAGAAAAGAGGGAATTACAATGGATCTGATGTAGGATGTATCTATTCATTTTGCTGGATAATATAAAAGGAAAGACTGGTTGTTTCCCCGTGGATGTGGCCCAAATTGGGTGAACCACGTATATCTGTGTCTCTCTTGTCTTATGCATATTTTGTGTCTATATTTCTGCAATATTTTATGTCTTTCATTACTTTGTAATTTATAATTTTCTAGCAATTTGAACTATTTGTGAATACATCCTTGAAAAGTCAAAATAAACAACCCGTATATATCGTTGTTATTAATAATATTGTAAGACTCACATTTATCTACAAAACGCCAAAGATGATCCAAGGAAAAAAAACTACTCTCACCATCATACTTCAAATTAGAATTATGGGAATTTTGAGGTCTAAAATGGGCCTCCTAAGGAATTTATAAAATAATAGTGGAAATACTAACATAAGATTAGATTACATCATCAAATTTTAGAGGGAAAAAAGAAAAAACTATTTTTTTCAACTCATATTTTTAACTTATTTCCCTATGGCTTTATTCACATTTCGAGTGGAAACATTCATTGGATGCATTATTTGATTCCTAATCTAAGGAGTACCCATGTTCCATAATTTTCATGGACCTTACTACATAAAAAATGAAAAATACATGAAAAATGTGTTTGCAATCACATTTTTTCATGTATTTCTCATTTTTAGTGTAGTAGGGTCCACCAAAAGTATGCAACATGTGTAATCCTTGGACGGGGAAGTAAATTTTGCATCCAATGAGTACTCCCTCTTGAAATTTGTGTAAAAACTTAGAGAGCTAAGTTGAAAATATGAGTTGAAAAAGTAGTTTTATTATTTTATTATTTTTTAATCTTTTTACGTTTTTACTCCAAAAATGGTGAATCTCGCCCATGGTTGAGATCATCATCTTGAATCCTATTTTTCTTATAAAGTTTATTTTGGTTGTACATTTTTCTTAGGAGACCCATTTTCAACCTCAAAGTTCGCCTAATGATCTACTTCTTGGACATGTCCCTAGTAGGTTTGCATGAGATGAAAGAATGACCCAATGTAGGAATGCATAAAGGAGCCATGATTAGTTAAAGGATTTTTAGAACAAAACTCCAATCAGAAAATGAATCATTGGCCCTCCTTCTAGTGCAAAAAATGTTGATCAGCGAAAATGTCCTATGTCAACACCACGGGAGACCACTCGGTCAGGAACTTAAAGCAGCTCCTTATCCATTGATTCTGGTGGTTCTGACTGGTTAGGGTCCAGTTACCGTTAAACATAAATATAATATAATATAAAAATAATATAACATAAACTAATAATTAATCTATTTACACCTAAATTACATCATTTTACATTTCCTTTGCATCGATCTTTAAGATGTGGGTTAAAAAGTAAATCAACACAAAGGTTTGATCGATTTAAAAAAGTTGATAAAACCACAATTAATTGATTTATTTTCCTTTTTAATAGAGGAATAGATGAAAACTAAGATGTAAATGTATAACTAATCTAAAACATGAAAAAACTATCTCGAACTAGAATGGGATAACCCTCTCCCAATCTGAGAGAAAATTAAATAAAACAGGGGGAAGGATTGGTTTATGAATGAATCCAGAATTAATATTTGACTATTAATTCCAAAATAGTTTGTAAACTCATAAAAGGTTAAAACAACTATGTAAATGGATCTACTTTAATAAATATTTATTAAGGCAAGTCCATCTACAAGCCTGAATTCATATTAAACATAATTCATTATAAAATTAATATTAATCAAAATAAATAGTTCATTTCAATTAATACACATAAACACAAAATACACCTTTAAATGAATAATAAATAGTTATCATTCACCAAAAGTATAATTCAATGAATTAAGTATGATTTCAATCTCATTTTGCCTCTTGGAGACAGCGCTTGCAAGACTTCAACAACATATCACAATATGACTCAACAATAGTGTTAGAGATCAAAGAAACATATTGCTTAGGATGTAGATCAAAACCAATTATAAAACTTTGACAAAAATACGAAAATTCATCATTCCTATAATAGTACACAAGAATGGAAATTTATTAAATAGTGCCAAATCTTATTACAAAATATGCAATCCTCGTGTAGCAAAAACCCATAAACACATTGCCTACAATAGTTTTAAGTAATGAGAATAGATCCATAAACCCTCAATTTTCTCTATAATATACTTTTCTGTACATAACAGTAGTGTTACTGCACAAATCGAACAACTATAGAGAATCCCCCTTGAGTGTATCACGACCTCCCCCTTTTGCATCGAATTCAGGGGTATTTATACAAGATTTACATAGATAATGGTCTCCCCCATTCTCTCAACAACAATGTAATAAAGTAAATGAATGGGGTCATTTTTCTGTAGTTGGAACTTTCTGGAAGACTATAGATTACCACAGTTAAATATTGTTAAGAAGATCACCTAGTTTGGTTATCACTCTGATAAGATTGTACAACTTCCTTCACACTGATAGGTGAAATTTATAGGCATGGTGATCTTTTAGTAATAGCTTCATCCACCCCTTTTCATTTTAAGTTTTCTTTGTGACACCTGGATGAGTTTCTTTGACTAAATCTATTTCTTCTTCGGCCCCGGAAGCCTCTCTGCCAAACTAGAAAACAAAGTCAATGGTAAATAATTGGATCTTTTATTAAAATAGCGAAAACACAGATTAAACCATAAAAATGGATTCAACTATACTTATTCTAAGAGACATTTTTAAATTAATTAAGTGGATTTTACTTATACATGGAAAGAGTTGAGTGGTATCGGGGGTAAGCTCATCGGAACTTTTAAAATGAGACAAAATGAAATAGTTTCGATATTGGGTGGCTCTGATATGGAGCTAATTCGATATCACATTCACCTCCCTTTAATAGTTTTATCGGGTCCATTATATTAGAGGTTGAAAAGAGTGACAACCAATAGGAAGTTCCAATATGGAAGTTCTGATATGGATAGGAGGGTTTTATCGGAGAGTCAGAGGATTGGGAATATCAGAAATCGGAGATAGGACGATATCGAAGTATCAGCGATCATGACCATCAAAATATTAGAGATTAGAGGGATATGATTATCAGAAGTTGGAGAGGCAAGGTGTATTGGCATATCGGCGGATTAGCATATCGAAGGATTGGAAAATGAGAATATTTGCGAGGAACCATATCAGAGTATTGAAAAATGATATTATCTGAGTTTTTAAAATGTGTCTCAAAAGGAAATCCCCGATATGTGAGAGTAGAGACAATGAAGTGGAATGTGGGTCCTTTACTCCAATTGTTGATTAACACATGTTTTATGGCCTAGCCACTTTATAATATATGTTTATTGAAAAGAGCCACATTAATATGATGGACCTAACTTTGGGTATCAGAGATTTCCAAAAGGATTCTTCTTATATCAAAATCTCAATGTCCAAAAGTCCAATATATATTTAATCAATATGCCACATTTTTTAATGATTAAGGCTTAAATCCTATGCACACATCTTGGTATCAGGGGGCTATTTTATTCATTAATCTAATTAATTATGATGTTTAAAACAAAAAATTATTTACAAAGTTTATTAACAAACAAAATTAAACAAACTTAGGCAAACTATACAAATAAAACAAGTGTAAATAAAAAGAAAATTAGACTTGAAATGAAGCAATCACACTCAAAGTCTACATGCAATTCCAAAACGGTCCCCATGTCTACTATGATAGAATAAAATGGGGGTGTTTTGTTTTGACTACATCATCTCACAAGATCGTCTTCAACAACTGTAACACTGGCACTTCCAAGCTCATCCCGACATTGGGTGAACTTGGTCAAGTACTTTGGTATTCTGTTGCCCTTCTCCATCTTGATTTTTTTGAGCTTTGCCTTCAGCTCCAGCTTCCTGTGGTCATTTCAGTTTTGGAACAGGTCTGTCAAGGCCTTCCACATCGCATATGGTGTCTCCTTACCATGGAGGTTCGAGACAATATGATATTAAACTCCTTCTAGGATAATCCTTCTCACCTTTGCCACACACTTTCTCCACTCTCCCAGATCTTGAGCATGAGCTGCTTGAGGCTTAGGAATATGTTTTTCTATGCATTCATTAATCTCGCTGTCTTCCAACACTGCCTCCATCCTGTCCTTCCAAGAAATATAGTTTGAACTACCCTCAAGGGCATATTCAAGTCTAAGTCCATAGAATGACATCTTGTTGGCTTTGAACTATGATACTACAAATTCGATTTTTCCTGCAAAAGGAAAACTGGTATTCTCCTCTTCTATAGTTATTTTAGCTTCGATGCCATGTAGAAATTCCTTGTAGATTCAAACTGGAAATTGTAATATGCTAAAACAATTGACTTGAATCTACTCTACTCATCAGTGGAAAAAATAAATGATTGATGAAATCACGAAGCATATAAGAGAAAGAATTCAATCACACATAACATAATGATTTTCTGGGGAAATCCACAACTAAAAACCCTTTCTATCTGTATATTTCATTAATCTGAAAATATGAGAAGATTACAATGCTTTTCTCAATCTCGAGCAACCTCTGCACTATCTCTATATATCTCATTACTTCCTAGATAAGCTCAAGCCAATACTTAGCCAAATTCTTTCTTGCCCAAGTCCCTATTTCCTTGCGTTGTTCCACAAGGAATCAACCTCTATTTGATTAGGAAATTTCTCAATTATGAATTGTGCAATCCTCATAGGCCTTTTTCTAATTGCATGCACCATCAATTTAATTTATATGGTTTTACAACTGATAGTACAATGTCCCTGAACTCCAATCTCAATTGGGTCTCTCTCTTATCTGACATGCATGAGTTAATTATGAGTGAATCTTTAGTTGACTAGTTGATCACTACAAGAAGCACCCACTCGAATGTAGGAAGCACCACACTGTATTGCAGGCAACACAACACTGCACTTCAGGCATCACCACACTGTACTATAGGCAACACCATGCTACACTTTAGGTAGCACCCCATTGTACTTCATGAAACACCCCACTATTGCAGGAAACACCCCACTACTAGGCCTCCCACTAATTTCTCCATTTGTTGGAACTTAACTGAATTTAACTCAGCTAGACTGAATTAAATAATTACAACTCAAAATAAACTCAACTAGTGTTCCTAATTTTAGGAGACACTCTACATGACTCTAGCTATACCCTCAACTCAAATTAACTGAGTCAACTAAGTAAAATTAGCTTAGTAAACTAGTACAAGTTGTCATGAGATGTGGAATTACAATTTTGTTCCCAATTTAATTCAAGGA
Source organism: Pinus taeda (assembly GCA_000404065.3). Taxonomy (NCBI): domain Eukaryota; kingdom Viridiplantae; phylum Streptophyta; class Pinopsida; order Pinales; family Pinaceae; genus Pinus; species Pinus taeda. The sequence goes on from APFE030776818.1 coordinate 340,378, forward strand.
CAAAATAAATTAGGATGTTTCTTGATGCTATTTTTAACATTTATTGTTGTTATTTTCAATAGATGGGACATAATTCCCCTGTGTTGGAAAATGGAACTAGGTTTGGTCTTCATAATGTCTTATGTAATCTTGATTTGATGTATTTCATAAAATAAAATTTATTATTATTTTGAGCATGGATTTCATGCTCTATGTCATTTTGTTATTAGTTCAAGCACCCATTGTGTGCTTATAAGGCTATGTCATAGAGTCAAAGAAGTCAAAGAGTCATTGTAATATGCAAAAGATCATATTGGGCATCATGTATCAAGTCAAAGGAATTTATGTAAGTCAAATTGTGTCATAAAGGCCCTTCAAGATCATCATGTAGGCATAGCTATCAACAAGTCAGCCCCATAATAACATTTCAAACCCCAAAGAAAGACTATATGTAAGAGGTACTCGACCCCATAAGAGAGCATCCAAGAGTAAACAAGAAATTTAAATAAGGATAAGAATAAGACCTAATAGGATGAGCAAAGAAGAGGAAACTAGAAAAAGAAAAATATCAAAGTTCTAAAATCTTATTTATGGGTTCCATCCTCTCACGCATGTGAATTTAGGGCATCGTTTTTGTTGTAGAAAGGACTGAATTATAGTCACCTAAAGAAGCATACTTTTCTATTATAAGGAATCAAGTTTGAAAGCCTAAATTCTAAGGAGAAAGAAGCACATTGAGTGAAGGAATAAGGAGACCCATCTTACCATATTCCGCCCACACGTGCAAGCTAGGGTTTCTACAGTTAGGTTGAAATTGCAGTAGAGGAATTGCAGGTTCTAATTTGTGAAGTTGAAGTAGTTTTGAAGCAATTTGAATTAGGTGAACTTTGAAGAATAAAGTTCATCAAAGGAAAGTTTCACTTGGTCATCGAGGGGTATTTGTCAAGGGTCTTAGGCCTTGGAATTCATCATTTGAAAATTATATAAGAAGAGAAGAATTCTTGTGGGCTTTCCTCTCAAAGGTTGAGGTTTTGGCCTTGGCTAGAAACCTACATTTTGTCTCCTCTTGTCTCATTTATCTTCATATTTTGGTAGATTTTTAATGATAAAAAATCAATAATAATCAAGTGAAAGAAGAAGCTATTACAAGTATATCAAGTAAGAAAAGCAACATCACAAGAAATTATCAAAGTAAGAGAATTCACCCTAACGTAGTTGCCTCTAGATTTCTCAACATGTTATCAAAGCTAAGGTGACAAGGAAAGGAAACTTGAATATCATCTAATTGAAAACTTATTTACAAAGGTTAGGGTCAACCTTAGGCAAACTATAGAAATAATACAAAAGTAAGAATATTTTTATCTATATTCTTAATTTATAAAAATTGAAATACGACCCTTGGATATTTATATCTACATTCTTAATTTATAAAAATTGAAATACAACCCTTCAATATATTTATCTAGATTCTTAATTTATTATAAATTAATAGTTTTTCTCTTTCAAAGGCTTGATACATAAGTAAAACTAGCAATTGTCCCAAAAGGTACGAAGAGAGGCCGATAGGATTATTAAATTAGAATTGTTGAATTTCTCTAGAAGAGATGTTGGTTCAAGCCTAACAGATGATTTTTTTTTATTATTGTAAAATTATATTGATAATTCATTGGTTTTACTTTCAAAATCTTGAAGGAATTTAAAGAGCAGGTATAGAATTGCTTTCTGGGATTTGATCCCAAAATCATTGATTTGTATATACTCAATGAAATGTTAATTGGTTGAAACCCTGCACAAATGTTTGATATAAGAAAATAAGCCTAAAAGGTTGAAAGGATTAATTGGTTTGTGGAAAACCTTGTTTTCTTGGACTCGATGAATTACTTAAATATAGATGAGAAGGATTTTTCTAGTTTTGTGAATTACTAAAATATAGATGAGAGGGATTTCTAAGTTTAATGGCATAAATCTAGTCCCATTTTGTAATAAGGATTGAGCACTTTACTCATAAATTAAAATGAGTTGTAATATACCATAATACCACTGACAATGATTATTTAATGATCTACAATATACCATATTACAATTGGTAATGATCATTTGGACATTTATGGGATCATTTACTTGGTGTATTATCATGGTAAGTATCATCACTTACTAGAATTGGTGAACACTAGTTGTATAGATATCCTACATGTGTAAGATTGTTAATTATCATGGTTGTTTTGTTCTTTGTATAAATGTCCTACATGTGTAAGATTGTTAATTATCATGGTTGTTTTGTTCATGTTAATGTGGTTTTTTATTTAAAAACATATGCCTCTTACAATTTGACATAATATAATTTTTTTGTTTGAAAATATATAATGAAATTTGCATTATATATGAAAGGTTATCAACCTCAAATCAAATTATTTTTAAACAAACCTAAGAAAACACTAACTCCCTCAAATTTACAACATCAACTTAAGAAGAAGCGCCACTAAAATGAAGAAGGAATTTTCATTTTTAATTTATGGAAACTCATGATTCGCTATGTTAATAAATCCAAAACATTCTTAATGTAAATACACGTTTAGATGAAAAGGATAAAAGAAATAACATTGTAACATATTATAAGCTCACAGATATATCAAAGTTAGAGATATGTATAGAGTACATTACAACATCACGTTGAAACCAAAAATACTCTTCTCATGATAATGCTCACGAATCACAATAAATGTGTCTCTAGTCAATATCTGCTCGCCATCGTGCTGAGTTTCAGCAGCTCATGTCGATATGATGTCCTTCATATGGGGCCTGAACTCATGGTTCAAGAACTCACTGTATTCTAGTGTATCCCCGATGATCTTACGAAACTCCACCAGAAGCACCGAGTTCATGACTTCAAAAATCTCGGCATCAATACTAAAATGTCCCTTCTACCCCTGCTCGAACCTCTGCAATTGTGCCTTAAACTCCTTTGCCTTGTTAAAGTTGAATCCGAAAATCTTGGTAGCCTGCTCCAGCTTCGACGTTATGGTCGGAGCCGACTGAGTCGAAGTGAAGCTCGATTCTTCCTCCTCCTTAATGACATTGTCATTGAACAACCCAGAGAGACTGAATCAAACATTATATATTCTGATTACATAGATTTTATAAACCAAAATATTAATAATATCTAAATACAAACCTCTCATACCTGATGCAGTGAAAAGGAGTTTACAACATTATTTTACAAAAAAAACTACTACATTTCAAAAAAAGGTACAAATAGAGGCTGATAAGCTTGTTAAATTGAAATTATTGAATTGGAAAATGTGTACTTTGTTTTGAAATAATAATTTTTATATTGTTATAGTTGTGTTAAGTTGGTAATACAAAATAAAGCTAATAATTAAAATATTAAGATGATGAAAGTTGATTGACATATTATTTATCACTTATTTTATCAATGAAAAATTTAAAGTCATTATAAATAAATATTGATTTTGTAGAATGGGCAATTTCTACTAAAAGGAAATTGTAGGTAAATATTACTTTTGTGTCATTTTGGGTTATTTTTTTTTTGTAAATATCTGATATGGTGGCAAGTTCTAGTCATCTGCCATTGTGGAGTTCCATAATGAGATTCCTCAGGTAATCATCCGGATTGTGGAGTTCTATATTGGTATTCTTGGCATTAAAATGTGAGGTTAGTCATAAAATGTGATTTCATATGGTGCATATAAATGTGAGGTTATATGGTGCACAAATGCCTAATTTATTATTATTATTATTATTATTAAGAAAGAAATAATAATTAATTTTATCAAAAATTTATTGTAAATTTTAGAAATAAAAAATAAATGACCACACACTAAAATAATTGGCTTCCTCTCACATGTCAATGTCGTATTACCTTTCAACATGTGTTCAAGTCGACTAATTTTTCCAAGTTTGACAATTGTAATTGAACAAAGAAAACTTCATAGTCCCTTGAAAAACAACAGTCTATGAGCCAAGATAAAAAGCTCAACAATCTCACAATATCTTTCTTTTATTCATAGACAAATTTCAACCTCATTTTGTATTAAACATTCTCTATATATTTTAATTAGAATGTTAAACATCACATATATAGTTTCTTTTACACAGTCATCATAAATTTCATGTGTTAGATCTGTTGCATGTCAGTATATTATCAAAATTTACTTAGATGACACAATTACCTGAAAGCAGTATCTAATTCTAATAGACACTATATCATTTTCCTTTCCTTGGTTGACCACAAGAACTGAAGTTTATTTCCTTCTTCCATAATTCTGACAGTACTATTTGGATGCATTATGATAAAGCAAAGCTAAAAACATTTCACTGAAAATAAATTGGCAGGAGTTCCCACAAACTGTGAATTTTAGACCAAGTTTGGCATAATTTTGGTGATAGTATTTTATGGGTGGGTAAAATCGTTTGTTTGGTAATAGTATTTTATGGGGTGGCTAAATTAGTTTCTCTATTCAACATTGGAGTTGGAGTTCGCAAGATCATGCAAGGACCATTCAAGTTTAAGTTTGCAAGATCATGACCAAGTTTGGCATAATTTTGGTGATAGTATTTTATGGGTGGGTAAATTTGTTTATTTGGTAATAGTATTTTATGGGCTGGCTAAATTAGTTTTTCTATTCAACATTCGAGTTGGAGTTCGTAAGATCATGCAAGGACCATTCAAGTTTAAGTTCGCAAGATCATGCAAGGACCATTCAAGTTTAGACAAGTTTTGAATAATTTTGGTGATGATAATATTCTATAAGTGAGTAAATAATTTGTAAATGATTTTTCCATTCAACATTAAAGTTGGCAGGATCTGGCAAGATCATTCATGTTTGGACAAGCTTTGAACAATCCTAGAGATAAGATACTTAATAGTATCTTATAAGTGAACAAATGATAATGATTCTTCCATCCAACATCGAGACTGACTGCTCTCATCCTAATTAAAAAAAAACAAATATCCTTTACCAGAGGCCGGCTGACAGGACTACTTTGCAAGAGTCTGATCGATCGATTCATAAACAAAAGATGAAGTCCCAAAATGCCAGGTATGAGTATAAATTATAATATAATATGTGGTGACAATCCACCAACATCCCCTGATGAATTTGTACCATTTTAACCTGCATTTTTCACCTGCAGTGTTTCTTCCCCCGGTATGTTGTGTTTCAGATGCATCTGGTGGGAGTTTATTGACTCATATCGAATATAAATACACAAGATAGACGAGGTTCGAGGGGGAATGATGGCTCGAGGGAGGAACTTAGTCCGTAGATGAACAGTATAATAGGACCAAAGCCCTCAACATTTGTCCATGTCTTCTGTTATCCCCTTAATGTCTCTATAGCGCAGCTATATATAAATATTGATAATGCATACAGGTATATATGCCCACAAATAAGCTTCTGGGTTGGCTAAAGTAGATTGATCACATTTACTTTTGTTGAATGTGAGGGAGTGTTTGAGGGTTTCTTTTTCAAAAAAGTCCATGAAAATAAAAGAAATCTGCTCAGATTCATATGGGTGTCTCAGGTGTAAGATGAACTTGAGGGTTTGGGGAAGCACACACAGAAACCCAATTTTCACCCAATTGCACCATGGGCTTCGTACAAAATACAGAAAACTAAATCGATAATATCACACGCTTACCTTAAGAACTTGACTTTCACTATTCCCTTCGCCACTAGGTCGGAGATGCAAAGCATTCCTCCAGTTGTGGACCAGAAGTGAATGGATCCCATGATCTCCTCCACCCTCTTTGTCCTCAGCCCGCTGGATGTCCATGACAGCTGCAACCAGCGGAAGATGTACAGATGTCACGGTATGTCGAAACATAAAATATCAGCGGTAGATGTGATGTGAGGTGTACAAATGTCACGCGTAATGTCCATGACAGCTGCAACCAGCGGAAGATGTACAGATGTCACGGTATGCTGAAACATAAAATCTCAACGTAAGATGTGATGTGAGGTGTATAGATGTCACACGTAGGTTGAAAAGCTTGACGAAAATCTCAGCGTAAGATGTGATGTGAGGTGTATAGATGTCACGCCAGGTGTCAACCTGAGAATGAAAAGGACGACGAAAGTCCCTTTCAAAGGAAGGCCTATCGACCTAACTAAATAATTGGTTGTTTTGAGTAAAAATGAGTAAACAAAGCAACTAACTTAAAACATTCCAAACTTAGAGATGCATTTGAATAAATAATGGTTATACTCCGAAAGAAACATAGAAAAATGGGGCACAACCTTACCTTATACTCGTCTCCCAAAATTGCAATACTAAAAAGAATACTATAAATCTTCTCCTTCAGTTGTTGCTTAGCCGGCTTCAAAATTGAAATCAATGGTCCAATGCCATCCAATTTTACAAGCAAGCCTTCATATTTGGGATGAAAATCCAACAAATGCTTCATTGTATTGACTACCTCCTTTGGTTCAGTGGGATTTCCTTGTGGGATGATTTGAATCCTCTCAAGTGACATGTAAAAGATAGTCCTTATCAGAGAACATTCATAATGCAATAATTCAAACAAATCATTTTTATGTTTGGGCAAACCATCATGCCTAAGATGATGTGCGAGATATTGAAACACTAGATAATAGAGTGATGGTGACGGATATATTAGTGTGTGGTCCTCTTTAGATTGCACTTGTGACCACATCGAGATATGGGATTGTGTCGCCATAAATCATGGCAAGGGCTAACCAGCCTGCCATAGGGCATTAAATGCCCTAGTACATGCATGTTGTATAACAATATAACACACTGCCTTAGTGGCTACATAAATTGAAAATAAAAGCAGTGTGTTATATTGTTATACAACATGCATGTACCAGGGCATTTAATGCCCTATGGCAGGCTGGTTAGCCCTTGCCATAAATCATTCTCCACACGAGACACTTAAGTTGGTGGCCAAAAAATGTAATAAAAACTTTTCTAACCCGTGATTGGAAATGAGTAAGTTATTAATATGATTTTTACATTAGCATAATGGAACCAAGTTCCTAATTGTGACTAGGCAATATTATAATAAATGAACAATTAGTTCACTGTTTTTTCGTATTATTTTCATATAATAATATAAATAGAAATGATAATAAAGTACTAATTTTATTTTAAAATTAAAAAATAGGAAGTCATTAAATTAATAATTGACTTATTTAATATTAAAATTATAAATAAAATTTTGAATTAAAATTATGTTTTAATATTTATTATTATTTCTATGTTTTTTTTTATTCTCACGAATCAAAAGAAAATCAGTACATAACTTAAAATTATAATAGAAATCTAACTTAAAATTATATTTTAATATTGATTTTTTTTCCTACCATTTATATTATTATTTTTTGTACGCTTTTTAAAAGTCAGTACATAACTTACTAAGAATGAGACCAAACTTGCAAAATTATTAAAAATCCCGATATAATGAGCGAACACGATATGGATCATAAAGAAGATTTAAATTCTATATCGGGTCCAGAGGATGAACCAACTATATTGGAAAAGTTTCGATAGGAGGACTTGCGTTATATGACACAGTATGATGTGGGCCATCGGAGGTCGGGAGTATAATGATATCGGAGTTTTTTGAGACATGCCATATAAAACTCCAACAAATGGGATTCTCTGATTTGGGACAACGGAACAAAATACATGGAAAATGAGTCCAACAGAGGTGGACTTCTTACGTGGAATAAAGTGGGGCATATAAGAAATTTTAGCATTTTTACATATCGTATGTTTCTGTAGTGCCCCGCTCTAGTCAACTGATAGTGATATGACATTAACATTTATTTATCCCTAAGGCCCACACTTTATTCTTTGAGGACCTCAGGTTGAGGATCCAGACACATGACTCTATTATTAGTGGTTGTGATGTTTATGTATGTTCTCTATTGAATTTATGATGATGATAACTTTTATGGATAGATATGTTTTCTATTAATGTTACGATGTTGATAGCTTTGATGGATATGTATGTTTCCATTGATATTATGATGATGATAGCCATGATGGATGTATCCCCTATGTTACCTACTTGCATTAGTTCTGGTTCACAATGAACTATGATGCGAATGACTAGGTGATGTTAATGATGCTATTATGACAATGAATAACATTGAGAAACCTTGTTACTGATGATTATTGAGTATGGCAGGAAACCACCATAGGCACTCACATATGATGAGTTAACGACACCTGGTTTGATGAAAATTTATATTATTTTATCTTTGAAATTCTAAGTGAAGTTTGAAACTTGTTGTACATGTTTTCTGATGATATGTTAGTGGTTACAGGCACAGATTAGTTGCTTGGCCAAATGACTCACATATGGGTGATGGCGTTGTACAATTGGATGGAACTGCATGGGAGGGGTGGGACATTGTCCCCGATCTCACCCATTAGCACTCCCACCCTAACTTGGGCTAGAAAGGTTGAACTACCTTTTCCTTGAAGATCACGATGTCATGAGGGCAGGACCCAAAGTTGTGTCACTCATGAGGATTTTATCGAGGGGCGCACATCAAGGCAGATTCCATGATCCTCGACACCATTAGTCTCACTATAGCAGGCAACATAAGAGATGATAGGGCCTCTGCCATTGCACCTATACTTCCCCTCGTAGCCATTGAATGCTTGAAGGGCACAACCAACTTGGCACCCTTGGCATCACAAATAAACTGTTAAGTGTGGCACCCTTGGAACTTCAAGGGAGATTCTTGAAGGGCACGACCAAACTTGGCAGCCTTGGAATCATTAAAAATAAATAAATTAATAAATATAATCAAGAAATGAAAACCAGATAAATTCACATCAAGGGTAAATGATGTTAGAAATCGAGGTAATTAAATCAAGAATGAAACTTCGGTTAAGAGGATCATAGGAAGAAGTAAAATATTTTACCTTAAAAACTCTACCCTTCCCATGTTGGAAAATATTAGGTAGATAATGTAGTTTAATTAGGTGAAATGGGGAATGATGGACATAAATATAAGAATAAATATTAATCCTAAAATAGTTAAACCTAATTAAGAGAAGGGGATGGTGAATTAAAATAAGATTAATAGATTAAATTTTAGAGAAATATAGAGAAAGTCCATGTGGCAACAACTAACATAAGAATATCCATCTAAGAGATAACTTGAGTTAAATTAGGGAGTAAATAGGGGATCAAATCTTGACTCATCAATTGACTTTAGTAATGAACACAAATTAAGGAGTGAAAAAGGGGGATCAAGAGACAACTAGGAGAAGAAATAGGACTCTTCTTGAGGTGAGGAGAAATATTATTTTTAAATTAAAATTTAAGTAAATAATTTTGGAGATCCTTGATGAGAGAGTGACACATAGGTGGGTGAATAATCAAACTATTGAATTATAAAAAAAAATCAATTATGCATGAAATTCCAAGTGTCACCTATGAGGACTCCTATAAAAGAAGGGGCAAGCCATGGGAGAAGGGACTTTTGATTACCCTATTTTTGGATGGATGAGACTATGTCAGAGTAGTGACTACGAGCTATAGTGAGTTTGGTGAGGTAGAGAACTTTAACGAGGGGACTGTTGAGCTAAGGTGTGCTCTCCTCTACCTAATACATTCCTCCATTGTACAACACCATTGTTGCTCATGGGTCCGTGGGGAAGGAGAGTACCCGAGGAGTAGGCTGGCAGGTCAACCGGTGGGTCATTGCATTCGGATTAAGCACATCAACATTCACACTTGCAGGCAACCAACAATGAAGGAAGGAAGATAGCGGCAAGTCATGTTTGAATATCGTCTCCTGGTGAATGGTACCTATGTTTTTATAGTATTCGTTTGTATGACTTCATTATGGTTTTAGTTAACAACATGTAAAGTAGATGATATGTTAAATAAAGAGAATTTCAAGAAAGTTTTATATATTGCTTAATGATTTTTGAGTTCCCAGTGTTATTTTTATGGTTGTATTTTTAGTATTTGTCAATATTGTTTTTTAGGGTTGGTCCCTACACTTGGTATCAGAGCCATTTTGAACCCTTGAGACCTATGGGCCCATGCATGCATGACTATTTTTGTTAATATCTTCTACATGAGCTACCCAGAAATTCTCCTCATCATTTTTGCAGCACCAAATCTAAGGACTGTTGTGAAATAGATCTTTTATATATTTTTGCAGCATGAGAAATCTAAACTTAGGATTATTATATATAACTTCTAGATAAGCATCTCCACAGTGTTCTGTGTTTGCATTCCATAAATAAGTAAGCTTCACTTCAAAAAGGTTCCCTGTTTCTTCTATGAGTTTAGCAATCCATTGTTAATAGTCCTGGCGCTAGTTCTCATAGTTTCCATGGCCATCTTGTGAGAAAAATGAAAGAATTAAATTGCCAATAACAACACCTATATCAAAACCCATTAGGCCATAGGCAAATTATGGATTTATAACTTGAGTTGAGCTGCTTGTTACCATAACCAATCTAGTATGTAAGTCTCCATGAATAAGTGCTTGTGTCTTCTCACAAAACTTCGATTTAAATTCAACAACTTCCATCTTCAACTGACTGTCCTCCCGTGCTACCTTAGTATCATCATCAAGATAAGGAGAAGTCTAATGGTTGTTTGGTGCTAACATATATGGATCTAAAAATATGACTTGTTCAGTGAGCCTACACATCTCCACATTGCTACAGTATCATTTGATATGGTTGTTCAACTTTGCATAATATTTGATAGACTGAAAGCTTACAGGTTGGAAGCACAGTTGCCTTAAAGGTCTTGATGACTTGCTTTGTGTTATTGCTAATGCATCTTCTGTTTGGCAGTTATGAATTCTTTATCTGGGTCTAGCTTGGTTAACAAGTTTGCCGCATTAAAACAGATATTTGTCATGTATTACTCCAAATTTTTTTTTTTTTTTTAAATGGTTATGATATGCAACTCCTATATGAATATTCCAAAGAGAATGCAATCTCAAGAAAGGATGTTAAAAGAAAAGGTCTTGGAGAGTATTATAGCAGTTCCATTTTTATTGTCTTCTTTCGGGTCTATTTTACAGTATATCGTTCTCTCTGCAAGATACAAGTTAGTCACAGAACTTCCACACCAAAAATGAAGAAATCCTCTCCAATGATCCCATTCTATCTGCATTCGCCAACAATTAACCTAGGACTAATATTTAGCAAGAATTAACTAAAAAAGATGTGACTAGCTTTAGAAAACCGATTATATAAATTTTCAATTTGAATTTTAAGGGAACTTTTTGTAAGCTTTTGATTTCGATTCCCTTTCGAATTTGAGTGTCAAATCCTCCTTAGATTTCTCTTTGCACCAAATAAAGCAAATAGTCTCTAAGGCTCTTGACTAGCAAAAAAAATGAGCTCAAACCTTGCTGTCTTCACAGAAATTTGTGTTATATGGGGCCAGATCTAAAAAAAGGCGAAACTTTATGACAAATTTGCAAATAGAAATCTCTTCAAAACCTTATCTACTCACTGAAAATCATAAGGATTAGTGCATATAAAACCCACAATAGAGAAAAAGACTTAAAACCATGTGGCAAAAATATATCAATCACAAAATAATTTTTTTTTTATGCCAAAATTTAATAGAATAACTCTCCTTGGAAAATTTGTTAATCGCTGCAAACATCAAAGGGTTAGCTTCTGATTTTGGAAGCAAGAAATTTAGAATCCCCGAAGGCTTGTAGCAAAAATATAAAACCCTGGATCTTAAATATGCATTGAGAAAACTGATAAAAAACCCTTCTAAATATGAATATAAGCCCAGTAAATTGATTTATGCAGTGAGAACAATGACTCCAAACCCTGCAACAAAATTCCCTTCAATTTATTGAATGGGAAGGCCCTAAAGCTCAGTGCTTCTTTTGAAATCCTTTGCATTTGTTTAATAAATAAAAAAAAATCATTTACCTAGAAATTATATGCCAATCTGAAACCCCTAGTGTTAAACAACAATGGACTCAAGCCTTTTCATATTCGTGGATTACAAAAAAAAAAATCAGATTTCTGTGTTTGTTCCTTCTGTTTTTGAATCATTTTTCACTAAAATGAAAAGCTAAGATTTCCAGTTCTGTTTCATCTTTCATGGATTTCTCAATATTATTATCCTCAGTCTTCTTCACTGTAATATCAGCGGTGCTTACATTGATTAATTCCTTTCGCTCAACCAGAGATTCCGCAGTCAAGGGTAGTAAATCGTTTTATAGAAACTTCAAAACCTTGGCTCCCTTGACCCGATCAATGACTCTATCTTTGCCCCTGAATGAAATCTGCATGATTCTTTTTGTTGTGCTTGAAGACTGTTCTCATATGCTCAGCCATCTCCATAGAAAGTCTCACTCGCAATCTTCATCAACATCCTCCCCATACTAAATAACATTATCAATATGGGACAAAATATATTGCATGCTGCCAAATAGAAAGGTGTTGTTAGGGAGAACTGAATAAAAATAAAATAAAATGATTTAATGTGATTCTTTGTCAGAAGGGGTTTCATTGCATTACTGTTTTAGTTTTTGAGTTTACTTATATTATATTATGGTTTGTGGTATCATAAATTTAGGGTTTGAAATTATTGTGTTGTTTTTTTTTCGTTTTTTTTTGGTATTAAATACATGGTACATTATGAAATCATGCATTGAAAATTTTATTCCAATGTACATGGGATTATCAAACGTCTGGGCATTGGATTATGAAAGGGATTTTTCTTCATATTCTTTTTGTTGTGGTTGGTTATAAGAATATAATTCTTGCTCTTGCTTTGGAATTTCGTTGCCTCAGTGTTTTGCCTTATTTTCTAGGAAGTAAAAAATACTATTTTCTAGTTATTTGAAATACTATTGTAAAAAAAAAAAAATTATCGTGTGTATCGTATGACCATGTAAATTGAATTTAAAACAAAATTAATAAAACAAGTATTGAAATGTGACTTATGAAACACATATTGAATTATTAAACATATCCATTGTTTTATAAAAGTGTACTTATTAACATTCTCAAGAAAATGGTGTACCTATTAACATTCTCAGAGTGTATTGGTTTCTAAAATGTATGCATTCTCCAGTCCCTTGACTTGTTAGAGACAACCTTGTCGGATAGGGCCTGCTTCTATTTTAGCCATAATGGTTTAAACAAAAGAGTGATTTAATGTGATTCTTTTCCATAGAGTAATATGTAGGGTTCCAGTTTTTGAGTTTTTCTTTCCATGTTTTGAGTTTATTTATTGTAAGAATAAAAGTTCAAAGAAATCAACTCGAAACTACTATTTCTAGATTAGATTTTGTTGAAATAAATAGTCTATTGTTGTTTCTCTTTTATTTATATTTCATAACAACTTTAAGGATAAACATTGAATAGATTAAATTCCAAGAAATTTCCAAGAAAAAAAAAATGAAATTTTGAGTTGCATTGATTGTCTCAACGTAGTAAATTTTTACAAAAAGAGTTTGTTGCATTCAAGAAAACAAAAAAGAACCATGTTAAAGTAAAGTAGGTAAACAATTATGATATCTTTTATTAAAAAAATAAAAAAGTATTTTGCATAAATAATGGTGGGCAATAACTATCGATAAAAATGCTTCTTTACCTGAATGTAAATAATATCTCAAATAGCTCTTGCACTATTATAGTCATTTATGTTTCATGGTGGAATCATTACATTTTTTAATTATTTAATTATTTTTCCATATAAATAATGGAATTTATTATTATATATTATTTCATTATTAATACTTGTTCTTAGATATCTTATATACTAAGGTATAACATTGTGTCATACCATACACTTTTAGCTATATAAGAAATTATATATAAATAACCAGTAATGTAAAGCCCAAATTAATTATTATTTTGAATTGGTATCCCTATCATACATGCAAGTAACATAATAATTACCCTATTCTAGTGGCATGCTATATAACACAATATTTACCTATGCTTATTATTAATATTAGGGTTTTTAGTACTTCCAATATTGAAATCATAAAACATTAGAAACTTATTCTCTCTCTCTCTTTACTAAGGACATTCTCAGTTTATGTTATGATAATGCTACCAACCACCTCTACCATTTACATGACATGATGTGGCCTAAGCATACTATTTGAGTAGATTGATGGTATGAGTTTTGTCATTTTAATAGATCGAGGAGCTACTGATTCCTTTATTTCTCTAAATGCATTATCAAGGACTAAACATAGAGCAATTGCACAATATGAATTTAGACATGTAGAAATGACATGTGGTATGAAAAGAAAAGTAGGAAGGATGGTAAAGGATTGTGAAGTGGACCTGGGTGTATGTAAGACCAAGGTATCTTTGTACTCTACAATTTTAGGAGTGTATGCCATAGTTATAGGAATGGATTGGTTGGAACGACATGAACCACTTCTAGACTAAAAATACAAGATTCTGCATTTCACGGACGATGATGGCCAAACAAAATGATTTAGGGGAAAGAACCGAGGAGTGTCTCTGAGGTTCATCTCCTCCATACAAATAATGAAATATAGGCGAAAGGGATGTCAAATATTCTCAATGTTAGCTCTAAATGATAAGGGTGATTATGAAAACCTTGATAAAAATCCATTTCTTGTTGAATTTAAGGATTTATTTCTTGAAGAACTACCTAGGCTACCCCCAAAAAGGGAAATTGATTTCACCATCGACCTTAAACTAGGCACTGAGCCTATTGGAAAGGCACCCTATCGTATGTCTACTCCAGAACTAAAGGAATTGTAGATCCAATTAAAGGAAATGTTGGACTTGGGGCTCATACAACCTAGCATATCTCCGTGGGGAGCCCCTGTGATTTTCATTAAGAAGAAGGATGGGTCTTGGCGATTATGCATTGACTACCGCCAGTTGAACAAAGTGACGATAACAAATCAATACCCTCTGCCAAGGATAGATGACTTGTTGATCAAATGAGGGGGCAAACTATGTTTTCAAAGATATATCTGAGGTCGGGATATCATTAGTTGAGAATCAAGGAAGAAGATATCCCAAAGATAGCCTTTAAGATAAGATTTGGGCAATATGAATTTGTAGTTTTAGCCTTTGGACTGAAAAATGCCCTGGGTGTTTTCATGAGTTTGATGAACGAAATATTTCGGGATTAATTAGACAAGTTTATACAAGTCTTTATCAATAACATTTTTATCTACTCAAAGACCCCAAAAGAGCATGGCAAACACTTGAGGATAGTTCTACAATGTCTTAGAGAAAACCAATTATATGGGAAGTTGTCAAAGTGTTCCTTTTACCAAACCAATATTCACTATCTTAGGTACATTTTCTCTAGGGATGGTATCGCAGTAGACCCAGTAAATATCAAGGCCATCATGGAATGGACAACACCAACCAAATTTCATGAAATACGAATTTTCATGGGCATGGAAGAGTATTAACGTAGATTTATCGAAGGGTTTTCGAAGAAAACAAGCACCATTACGGAGCTCCAAAAAAGGAACAAGAAATTCGTTTGGAATGAAAAATGTGAAGAGGCATTCCAAAGGTTAAAGGTGTTATTAACGACAACACCAATTTTGAAGGTGCCAGATATGGAACAAGAATTTTTGGTTTGCACTTATGCCTCCAAGGAAGGGTTGGGTTGTGTGTTGATGGAAGAAGGAAGAGTAATAGTCTATGCACCAAGGAATCTTAGAACCCACGAAGAAAACGATACAACCCATGATTTAGAAATGGCAGCAATTGTTTATGAACTAAATATTTGGAGACACTACCTTCTAGGAAGAAAGTTTGATCTTAGGACTGACCGTTGTGGGCTACAACATATATTCACTGAAGACCACTTAAATACAAGACAAAGACAATGGTTTGAGCTAATCAGTGAATATGATTTTGACATCACTTACATCAAAGGAACGGTAAATAGGGTGGTTGATGCTTTAAGTAGGAGGCCTCGGATATTTTTAGTGATTTCCTTAAAGACAAATATGAGGGAGAAACTGCTTGATTTACAATTTAAAGACACCTGGTACGAGGAGGTTAGCAAAATTTTGAGGGAGGATGAGATGAGGCTCCCAAAATATGAAGAATAATCCCTTGATAATGATGGGCTACTACAATTTTAGGGAAGGATATATGTACCACCGAATGAAGATATACGCTAGTTAATCTTGAATGAAGCACATCGCGCAGTATCCATGGCACACCCTGGTGTTAAGAAGATGAGTGCAACAGGGGTAACTTTAGGGGTGAATAATCGCCCAAAGGCGAAATTTAAGGCTTTTTATATTTTAATGGGGCGAATTTTTAATTAAAATAATAATTTTTTTTTTTATATAATTAGCCCTCATTTTATTTAAAAACTAATTTATTTTTTTATTTTCGCCCAGGGCAGATACACTAACCTAAATGGGATTTTCTTAAAATCGCCCATTTTGATATTTACGAAATCGGATTTTCTTAAAATCGCCCCATTTTGATCTTTGCTCCTGGTTTTGGGAGATCAAAATCACTATTTCTGATTTACTGTTTGGTTTTTTCTAGTTTGGTAGTAAAATTGTGAAGATAGATTTGGTGTGAGAAGGTTAAATTTGTTTTGAAATGGAACGCGGAGTTTAATTTTTCCCAAATAGAGGGCTCCCTGTTTTCACGGATTCAGCCGTTGTTTTCATGAATTCCGCTGTTTTCATGTGTATATGGCTCCCCCTCCCTGTTTACAAAATTGTTTTGAAATAGGTGAATTCCGCTGTTTTCATGTGTATATGGCTCCCGCTCCCTGTTTATAAAATTGTTTTGAAATAGGTTTTTTGATCGTAGTTCACCAATCTTGGTTAACGTTAATTGTCGAACCTCTCTGCCTGGCGTTTGGCACCTTCACATATGTGTCTTGGTTGGCCGTGATGGTAAGTATTTCTAGCCTCTGTCACCTCACTGAGGCCGATCAAGGTTAAATATCGATGGCCCTCCCACACACCTGAATTCAAATCGAGCATCTCGGCGCATAATGGATCGATTTCTTCTCCTTCAAAATCAGAGACTCCTCCAACAACGAAGATATGATTATGAGTGAGACTTCCAAGGTAGCAGAGCAGAGGATGTTGATGCCTCCAACAACTCATGGGAGGGCTCTCCTTCCATTTACTTTTTGGATTTAGAAAACTCAATTTGTAGTTAATACGGCGCCCTCCGAGGTAGAATAAAATCCCATACCCTTCCTCAACATTCACCATAACACTGCGAGGGTCTTCTAATTTCTTGGAATCGATTAATGGAGGCAGACTCATATGATTCCACCTCTAGGCCAGCAGATCAAATCCTATTACTCGATTTTTGGTGGAGTAGAGGTTTTTTGATTGCCGGAGAACAAATAGCCAGGGCTTGGATGCATGAATGGAATAAGAGAGTGCGCGTAGCAAATGACTGGAAGCGATGAAGGAGTGCCATTCCTTGCAAACCAGGGCCGCATCCAAAAGGCCTGTAACGGGAAGTGAAGCAAGAATTATGTGGATCAACTCATCAGGTAGCAGGGAAATACAGAGTGACGATCCCTCAATTTTATCCATTTGGGTTAATAATTTGTCCGTGTAGCACTTTTGACACATGAATGCCATCTACACTAAGCTGCTGCTGTCCATTTTAAGACTCTGTTTCTGTCTATGATGGAGTCTGTGTGCTTTAAGCAATTATATATTTAAATTTACTCTTTCTGTCTCTATTTCAGTCCGTTGCAGTTCAGTCTGGGGTCATATATTTGCTGAAGTTGTCCCGAGGGCGTATTTTTAATGAAGTTGTCCAGAGGGCATTTACATTTCTATGCTTATCATTTAAGACAGGAGGGTAAGTATGGTTGTGTAATTCTCGACAACTTTTTAGATGGAAAATGTGCATATATTTTCTTGACGGGAACGCATAATTCTGTCAATTGATTTCCATGTACTGCACTAGATGGAAACTGTGCAGATATTTTCTCGACAAGAATTGTAAATTCTGTCAAGTGATCTCCATGCATATATTTTCTTGATGGGAACTGATAATTCTATTAATTGATCACCATGTACTGCGGCTCCCGTTGACGTTAATTGTCGAACCTCTCTGCGTGGTGTTTGGCACCTTCACATATTGTCTTGGTTGGCTGTGATGGTAAGTATTCATAGCCTCCGTCACCTCACTGAGGCCGATCTGGGTTAAAGATCGATGGGTTGGGTTACTAATTATTCTGTGTAGCACTTTTGACACACGGATGCCATTTGCACTAAGCTGCTGCTGTCCACTTTAAGACTTTGTTTCTGTCTATGATGGAGTTTGTGGGCTTTAAGAAATTATATATTAAAATTTACTCTTTCCGTCTCTATTTCACTCCGCTGCAGTTCAGCCTGGGGTCATTTATTTGATGAAGTTGTTCCCAAGGTATATTTTTATTGAAGGTGTCCTGGGGGCATTTACATTTCTATGCTTGTCATTTAAGACACCAGGGAAAGTATGGTTCTGTAATTCTCGACAGCTTTTTAGATGGAAATTGTGCATATATTTTCTTGACTGGAATTGAAAATTCTGTCCATTGATCTCCATGCATATATTTTCTTGACGTGAACTGATAATTCTGTCGATTGATGTCCATGTACTGCAAGCTCCCGTTGACGTTAATTGTCGAACCTCTATGCGTGGCGTTTGGCACCTTCACATATGTGTCTTGGTTGGTCGTGATGGTAAGTATTGCTAGCCTCTTTCACCTCACTGAGGCCGATCAGGGTTAAAGATCGATGGGTTGGGTTACTAATTGGTCTCTGTAGCACTTTTGACACACGGATGCCATCTTCACTAAGCTCCTGCGTCCATTTTAAGACTCTGTTTGTCTATGATGGAGTCTGTGTGCTTTAAGCAATTATATATTAAAATTTACTCTTTCTGTCTCTATTGCGTGAGCTCTGGTTCAAGGCCTGCTAAGTGTGGTTTTTCAAATTAATTCTGTAATTTAATCCCAAATTACGATGTCTTGTCGTGCAGGTTATTGGATTGTTGTGTGGAGTTTTTTCTTTTTCATTGTCAAATTAATTCACTAATTTCACCACCCGTTTGCTGTAGATTATAATGGTTCGTCGTGTGGGTTTGTTGATTATTGTGTGAGGTACAAGAGGATCATTGAATGGAATGGATGGACTAGCTTCGCATGATTTTTCATTACTTGTATGTTATATCTTTTTTGTAATTGGTGCGTGTATGGTATTCTGCATGTGTAGGTTTCCCAATATTCATTATCCTCTCGTTTTCATTGTTTTTATTTGTGACTTGTGCGTAATAGCGTATGAAAGTTTTGTTACTAAAGAAGTTCCTCTGTTTTCTTTTTTGAAATGTAATTTTGAAAACCACCTCCCTTCTTTTACAAAGGAACATAAAGAAATAGGAAGGCGAAGGCTGCATATGTGCAGCTCCCTCTATTACACTCACTATTTTTTTTAAGTGTGCAAAAACACCTGGATTTGTAATATATATATAGATATATATAAATAATTAATGCATTTAAATAATTAGTGCATTTCGTTTAGATTAGAGGAGGCAGTGGCATCATGAAAAACCAAAATGCCATTATTCTAATATGAAAAACTTCCAACCCATAGCCTCACTTGGCCACAATCCACTAATGAACAACTTATAATTATTAAAAACCATATACAGAAATAAACAGTATAAAAAAGTCTATCATCTAGTCCAAAAACAACATGATAATAGAGTGTCCATATATAAAAAGTAAAATAAAATAAAGAAACTGTCATTCCACAAAGATAGCATACATATATATATATATAAGTAAATGTATCTGTGGTCCCATCGGGGGCAGAGAAAGAAGCCAACCTTGTAAGCACTGCCCTCCATCCCTAACCCAATATGCAAAAAATCTTGTGGAGCAGAAATACCAAGGTTAGACATATACCAAGGTTAGACATAGCATCCACATGACTACTTACAGTTGTAACCAACCGCAACTCCAAACTCTGATCAGATTGGGTTTTGATTTAACTTACATTTGATTGAGGACATATATATATACTGCCAAACTGATTGGTCCACCCGTTGGTCCAGTGCACAAGATGGATTAAGGAATGGGATGAACAACGAATATTTTCCA
Organism: Pinus taeda; assembly: GCA_000404065.3. Classification (NCBI taxonomy): domain Eukaryota; kingdom Viridiplantae; phylum Streptophyta; class Pinopsida; order Pinales; family Pinaceae; genus Pinus; species Pinus taeda. The sequence goes on from APFE030776818.1 coordinate 360,467, forward strand.
TATTATTGGCGCCACCTTCAGCATCCCTTCGACCTCGGCATTGAGGTAGGTAGTGCACATTCTCACATTCTTTCTTCCAACAAAAGCGATCACATAAAAGGTATTTGTTCATTTTTCCAATTCACAAACAGACCATTGTGAGGTTTTTTGAAATATTTATTCTGGTTATTATTATTTTGGAAGTTAATGTGAAAGTCAACATTTACCATATGATTAGAAAAGTGAGTATATAATATTTTGCCAGTTTCCATAAACTAGTTATGGTAAAATTTGCATCTTGACATGGTTAATGTTACAAAGTGGAGAATAATCAATTTTTTTTCCATTCTTTCATTTCCACTCTTTTTAGGATAAGAATTAAGATGTAAACTATTCAGTTTATTTAAATTAACTAAATATTTTTATTTCTATGCTTATCATTTAAGACACCAAGGCATTTACATTTCTAAGCTTATCATTTAAGAAACCAAGGTAAGAATGGCTTTGTAATTCTGACACTTTTTAGTTGGAAACTGTGTATATATTTTCTTGACGGGAACCGATAATTCTGTCAATTGATCTCCATTCATATATTTTTCTGTCAATTGATCTCCATTCATATATTTTCTTGATGAGAACTGATAATTCTGTCAAATGATCTCCATGCATATATGTTCTTGACGGGAACTGATAATTCTGTCAATTGATCTCCATGTACTGCACCTCATGTTGACGTTGATAATTGAACCTTACTGCATGGTGTTGGGCACCTTCACATATGCGTCTCGGTTGGTCGTGATGGTAAGTGTTTCTAGCCTCTGTCATCTCACTGAGGCTGATGCCTATTTGCACTAAGTTGCTGCTATCCATTTTAAGACTCCATGGAGTCTGTGGTTTAAGCAATTCTGTATTAAAATTTACTTTTCCGCCTCTATTGCACGAGTTACCTTTGAGGCCCCGTTGAGTGTTTCTCTTTAAATTATTTCTTTATTTCATTCCCATTTGCCCCAAATTACTATGTCTTGTCCGGTGGGTTTGTGGATTATTGTGTGGAGTGTTCTCATTGAATTTAATGCAATATTTGCTATTCCTCCATTGATCAGAGGGATTTCTCATGTTAATTAATATTGGCAGGAGAAAAAAGAATGGTTACCAGTGCCAGTACCGGGGTGTATCAAATATGGTGGAAGAAAACGAGAAAAATCCAAGTCAGACATTTCTTCTTGATGAACAGGTAAGTTTTTGTGTCTTTTTCTAAAATAGACATTTCTTCTTGATGAACAGGTAAGTTTTTGTGTCTTTTTCTAAAATAATTAATTACAGCTAGGATATAAATTAATAATCAATCCAGAATTGGTGTGGAAATTGATTCTTGATACATGAAATGCAATTAATCCATAATCATGTATGACATCTCGTTATACTCATTACAATTTTTTTTTTTTTAATTATTTTTTCTCCAACATAAACAAAGTTAACAATTAGAATTATTAGTACAAATTTATAAAAGATAAAAAATGATATTCTATAAAAAATCATAAGGTGTGTAATTAAAAATCAACAAATATACTTGTTATTTTTTTCATGGGTGCAATTAATTTATTTTTACTTCAATCCTACCTCTATAACTTCTAGATGTACCACATAACCCAAGCATTAACTTCTATATGTACCACATAACCCACGCATTGCCCATGGGATAAGTGATGCTAGATCTAATGACTTTGCAAAGAGTTTCTTAACAATAGATTATATATCCAACTAATATTCACACTTTGAGATTTATGCTACACTATGGAGTTAAGTACATAATATCCATGAAATAAAATGTATGCATAATTTGACATAAACATTGAAATGGTTGTGAATGGATTTGTACAAAAGGAATGAATTGATTGAAGAAATGTTTGCTCCTTCAGTGAAGATGATTACTGTGAGAACAGTCTTATATATTGCTACTCAGTATGGCTAGAAGGTATCTCAGATGGATGTTGAAAATGATTTTCTTAATGGAGATATGTTTGAAGAAGTGTGTAAGCAATGGCCACAAGGTTTTCCCATGAATGAAAAAGAACATATGGTTTGCATGTTGGTAAGACTGCATTGTGCCTTGAAGCAAGCCCCTAAAGCATGGTATTTTCATGATTGATGAGCATCTTGTAGCTACAAGTTTCAAGCAGAGTCCCTCTGATCCAACTTGTATGTGGAGGTTAAAGGTGATGACCTTATAAACTTAGTTTGATGATTTGCTAATTATAAGTAGCAAAAATGAATCGATGAAATAGGTTAAAGCACATCTAGGTATAGCATTTAATAATATTGGCCTTGGCCTTTGGCACTATTGTATTGGCATTGAAGTTTGGCAACAAGACAATTAGATGGACCTAAGTTGACTACAAGGGAAAACTTGAAGATGTAAATTAAACTTCATACAGACAATTAGTTGGCAGCTTTATGTATTCGATAACTACCATAACAGACTTAAGCTATCAAGTGAGTATTGTTTCTTGGCTTATTACTTATCCAAAACTTGGGCACTAGAAAGCTGAGAAGAGGATTGTCATATATGTTAAAGGAACTTCCTAATTTGGTCCAGAGTTTGTAAGGAATGATAGTTTCAGGCAGGTAAGCTTCACTGACTGAGAGTGGACAGGTACTCAGACAACAAAAAGTCAACTACGGGTTATTTTTT
>APFE030776818.1:382307-399077 GCA_000404065.3 Pinus taeda
GTGTATGAATTGCCAAACATTCAGAGAGCATAAGGTGCCTGTGAAGCTTTTCTTATTGATAAACAGCATAAAGAGAAATTTGATAAGGTTAAATCTTGGTAGGAAAAACAATCTTTTAGAGTTAGTGGATGGTAATCTTCGTTGTCAATCCTATGCATGATCCTTGGATGCTACAGGTATTTCCTGATTTTTATGGAGGACTGTACTCAGAAAATTTGAGTAGCTTTTTTAGAAAAAAAATCATAGACTTTTGAGGTGTCCAAAACTTTTCGAGCAATAGTTGAAAGGTAGTGGCAACATGGAAATAATTGAAAAACTAAATATAGATAATGGTGGAAAGTATCCACAAGTTTATACAGAGGTATTTTATTTTTACAGCTAATCCAATTTTCCTAATGAAGACAGATTGTCCATCTCCAATCTGAGGGAGTTTACTAGTATTGCCGCCAGCTGACAACAGTTAAATTGGAGTCCTTCCGGTAAGAAGCCACAAGCAGGGGGTACCTATTCTGCCAAGGTTGCCCAGAACTTGCCCCTGGCCCCAAAAAGTACAGATGCACAGCACACAAGCAAAAGCACAAGTGTCATTGATGTGACTTGGAACCCTGGTGGAGGTAAATACAACTCCCTCCTTTCACCAACCCGACAAGCCACTGTTAACTACCAAGCATATTGCCTCAAGAATAAAGAGTGTATTTGTTGAAATATGTATTTTCAACTTTAGATTTATCCCACCTGCTTAAACATCAATGTTGTTTGCTGAGTAGATTCTTTGAAAGAGTAGTTCATCATTACAATCTACAAGTTATGTCTACTTTTTTTGAAGTTCAACATGATGAGGCCTCAAGGGAATGATGGTAGAAGACTTTTATACCTATGCAATCTTTCTTTGATTAACATATATATAGGTTTCAAGTCTTACGTGATGTGGCTTGTTTCATTCAGTTAGGGCCACGTATAAGTCCTATGTGACATCGATGGAATATATGCCCCAGCTGTGGCCTTTCAGCTGAGGGATCCTTTCAACCGTTGTAAGTTAACTACATTCCATTTTAATTTCCCAAAATGGGAATGACACACTTGCCACAGTGATAATCATAAATTTCTTAAAAAAAGAAAAGAAAAATTTCCCAAATTTAGCAAAACAATTTATATATGTTTGTATCCTTTGTGTGCAACTGAATTTTCAGAACTTCCTAGTAAACAGATAATATACCCCTTGGATTCCTTCTGCCAGAAACAAAGACTTCAATGACTAGGACAAACCTAACTACTAGTAATTTGAAATTTCAAATGCAACCTAAACAGATAAGTCAAAAGGCACAAAGTTGGGAAAGCATTAATGGATGAGAGAATCAGTGTGGGAAGGTAGATGGTATTCATAGTTCATCTACTTTTCTAAAACATTGAATTTGATGACATTTATGATTAGAGTGAAGAGCCTCCTAAAGGATTCATTGTCAGAGCCAGATGCCTGGTGTTTTAGAGTTTTGACATTAAATAGTGGTTGAAGCCTTCTCTTTTATGCAACTGTTAATTGTCGGTTGTTTCATGAGTTTCTCACTATTGCATTAGTCTTGACAAGATAAGTTGTTTCCCTTTGCTTGTGTTCATAGGAAGAGGGAAATTTGATTGATTTTCAACACAGAAATGAGCTTCCTATTACAGACTCTTACAAGGAATTAGGATGTTGACAAGCTTGTCACGGATACATTGGACAAACTTTTGGTTCTCCGATTTGGAAGGGCCACAGATGTTGTTTGCATGCAGCTTGGTGAAATTGTACTCTTATTCTAATCCTCCTGACTCATTTTTGAGTTTTATCAAAGATGCTCATATTTTGGTTATGTTGATATTTTAATGTTTTGTCTTCTCTCATTTTTTTTTTGTGGCCACAACTTGCAAAAATTGTATGTGAAGTGTCAAAGTTTGCATGAATAACTTTAGTGGATGTTGATGCAGAGGAAATCCAAGTTTACCTCAAGTACTTTGACATCAGTTTGATACCTGCTACAATCTTCTTCTTTAATGTGCATCATATGAAGCTGGACTCAGGCTATTTCATTGTTTCTCACATTCAATTTTGTAGGTTTTATACATCATGACTTCCTTATTTGTTTCTCTGGTAGCAATACTTGTGACCAACAACGTTGTGAATTAGCTCATGAGTAAATCTTATTATGGGAAATTGGGGTAAATGTTGCCATTGCAGAGTTACAGAGTGAATTAATAATTCAAAAGAAATATAAGAGGAAACCGGGAAAGCTTGGAGTTTCTAGAAAGATGAAGAAGGGAAGTTGCTCAGTCCATCCTTGACCAGTCTGCCAATCTGCTTGGTTTCTGATGGAAAAGTTTTAAGAAAATGCCCCAAGTGCGACTACCATATGCCTGAAATGTGGCTGAAATCATTTGGGGTAGTGGAAGCTGGGACGTTCCAATCACATACCAAGAATGGTGAAAATATCTTTTATAGATATTGTAAGGCACGTGGAATCAGAAGGTGAGAAGCATGCTAAAAGAGAAAGGTCTCGCTAATACTTTTTAGGCAGAAGCAGTTCATACAATTTTGTATTTGATGAATAGGAGTCCAACAAATGTTGTTAAAAATATGAAACCAGGAGGCATGGAGAAGCAAGTAGAAAGAAAGAATGATCAATGCAATGCAGCTGGAATATAATGCCTTGTCAAAGAACAACAGTTGGAAGTTCAAAAATTACCTCAAGGGAAACAAGCAATAGGCTGTCAGTAGGTTTTATAGGACCAAATATAAGGATGATGTGAGTATTGACAAGCAAGCACAAGAGCAGATTGGTTGTGAATGGCTTTGTACAAAAGGAATGAATTGACTGAAGAAACGTTTGATCCTTCAGTGAAGATGAATACTGTGAGAACAGTCTTATATATTGCTACTCAGTATGGCTAGAAGGTATCTCAGATGGATGTTGAAAATGATTTTCTTAATGAAGATATGTTTGAAGAAGTGTGTAAGCAATGGCCACAAGGTTTTCCCATGAATGAAAAAGAACATATGGTTTGCATGTTGGTAAGACTGCATTGTGCTTTGAAGCAAGCCCCTAAAGCATGGTATTTTCATGATTGATGAGCATCCTGTAGCTAGAAGTTTCAAGCAGAGTCCCTCTGATCCAACTTGTATTTGGAGGTTAAAGGTGATGACCTTATAAACTTAGTTTGATGATTTACTAATTATAAGTAGCAAAAATGAATCGATGAAATAGGTTAAAGCACATCTAGGTATAGTATTTAATAATATCCTTGGCCTTTGGCACTATTGTATTGGCATTGAAGTTTGGCAACAAGACAATTAGATGGACCTAAGTTGACTACAAGGGAAAACTTGAAGGATGTAAATTAAACTTCGTACAGACAATTAGTTGGCAGCTTTATGTATTCGATAACTACCATAACAGACTTAAGCTATCAAGTGAGTATTGTTTCTTGGCTTATTACTTATCCAAAACTTGGGCACTGGAAAGATGAGAAGAGGATTGTCATATATGTTAAAGGAACTTCCTAATTTGGTCCAGAGTTTGTAAGGAATGATAGTTTCAGGCAGGTAAGCTTCACTGACTGAGCGTGGACAGGTACTCAGACAACAAAAAGTCAACTACGGGTTATTTTTTCAATGCATTCATGTGCTATATTGTGTTTACATACTTTCTTATGAATTAACTAATGCTCAGTAGAAGTAGACATTGGACAATTATATTTGTATACTTCTGTTTTAAACTGAAACAAATCCAGGGCTAAAAGGAATGGATTGATTGCACTAGTCATCCTTCTATAACTTTCCAGCATAGGCTGGAGTAAATAGATTGTAATTTGGGTAATTTTTCTAACTGCAAACAGGGACATACTTGTGTATTGGCAGGGGAGCTATGATGGCCATTATGTCAGGCCAGGTGATCGCACTCCCTTGATCGTGAGCACGATTGATCAAGATGGAAGACTTCATAGTCTAGATTGATTGTTTAGCAGTGATAGTTAGTGGGCTCATTCACAAAAGCTTCTATTTCACTAATCCTTCTTATAGAGTTGTCAGATTCAATTTCCAAAGGTTTTAATTACACTATAGAGTTGAGTTTTGAGAGAGTTGTGATTCACAGTGTTAAGTATAGCAGATATGACAATTGAATGAAGACAAGCATAGTAGAGGTATCAGACTCTGTTATAATCTTACCTACATATTATAAGGGACTTGGTTTGTTTTTTTATAATTTTATAAACAAGTTCCATGTCGTGGAAATGTGAAAAAAAAAATAGTGATATTGCCACCATGTGGCTCTTGTCATATATGGTTTTATACTTCTTCAAAAAATTCTCTAAGAGTTCACAACGCTAAAATTCACTAGGACTTTACAAAAGTTTTATTATTTAGTGAAAGACTCACCAAGACCTTACAAGATTTTATAATTGAGTAAAATATTCGCCATGCCTGGTGATAGATTCGCCAAAAAAATTATATATACATATTATATTATTGATAAATTCGCCTTCCATTTTTCCTATATACCATGGAGATTCGCCCATTTATTATATTTATAAATTTAGGGGGGGTTCTTAAAATTTTCCCTGGAGTACAAACCTAAAACCACTCTTCTTTTGGAAAGGGATGAAGAAGGACATCGTAAACTTGGTAGAAATATGCTTAGAGTGTCAACGAGTAAAATTTGAACATAGACATCCAACAGGATTATTGCAACCCCATGAGATACCAAAATCAAAATGGGAAGTTATATAAATGGACTTCATTGTGGGATTACCAATGACCTCAAGAAGACATGATTCCATATTTGTAGTGGTGGACATGTTGACCAAGAGAGCCCATTTCATACTAGTTAAGACTACATATAAGGCATCGGAAATAGTCAGTGCTTTTATTGATGAGATTATGAGATTGCATGGAGTTCCTAGGAAGATCATATCTGATAGGGGAGCAGTGTTTATAGGAAGGTTTTGTACCAGTTTCCAAGAAGCCCTGGGAACCCAGTTGAACTTCAGCACTGCTTATCACCCTGAGACAGATGGGAAGATAGAAAGGACTAATCAAATCCTCAAAGACATGCTTCGGATGTATGTGATGGACTAACAAAAGAGATGGGAAGAGTTTTTACTCCTTGTGTAATTTGCTTACAATAATAGTTATCAGAGTTCCATGAAGATGGCGCCATTTGCGTTCTTATAAGGAAGACCTTGCAAAACACCTCTCAGGTGGGACCGACTAGAGGACCGAGAATTAGTGGACCAGGTTAAGCTCCAGTGGGACAATTATAGTCCCATTTCAGCTACTTGGGAGGATGCCAAAGAGATTCATCATTTTTTTCCTTACCTATTCCAAGGACTTCGAGACGAAGTCTAGTATTAAGAGGGGGTGTATGTAGTGCCCCGCTCTAGTCAACTAACAGTGATATGAAATTAACATTTATTTATCCCTAAGGCCCACACTTTATTCTTTGAGGACCTCAGGTTGAGGATCTAGACACATGACTCTATTATTAGTGGTTGTGATGTTTATGTATGTTCTCTATTGAATTTATGATGATGTTAACTTTTATGGATAGGTATGTTTTTTATTAATGTTACGATGTTGATAGCTTTGATGGATATGAATGTTTCCATTGATGTTATGATGATGATAGCCATGATGGATGTGTCCCCTATGTTACCTACTTGCATTAGTTTTGGTTCACAATGAACTATGATGCAAATGACTAGGTGACGTTAATGATGCTATTATGACAATGACTAATACTGAGAAACCTTGTTACTGATGATTATTGAGTATGGCAGGAAACCACCATAGGCACTCACAGACGATGAGTTGATGACACTTGGTTTGATGAAAATTTATATTATTTCATCTTTGAAATTCTAAGACAATTTTGAAACCTGTTATATATGTTTTCTGATGATATGTTAGTGGTTGCAGGCACATATTAGTTGCTTGGCCGAATGACTCACATATGGGTGATGGGGTTGTATAATTGGATGGAACTACATGGCAGGGGTGGGAAAATGTCCCTGATCTCATCCATTAGCACTCCCGCCGTGACTTGGGCTGGAAAGGTTGGAACCACCTTTGCCTTGAAGATCACAATGTCATGAGGGCAAGGACCAAAAGTTGGGTTGATCATGAGGATTTTTATCGGGGGGGGGGGGGGTGCATCAAGGCGGATTCCTTGATCCCCGACACCATTAGTCTCACTATAGCAGAAAACATAAGAGATGATAGGGTCTCCGTTGTTGCACCTATACTTTCCCCTTGTAGCCATTGAATGCTTGAAGAGCAAGTGGTGTGGCACCCTTGGAACTTCAAGGGAATTTCTTGAAGGGCACAACCAACTTGGAACCCTTGGCATCACAAATAAACTGTTAGGTGCAGCACCCTCGGAACTTCAAGGGAATTTCTTGAAGGGCACTACCAAACTTGGCAACCTTGGAATCATTAAAAATAAATAAATTAATAAATATAATCAAGAAATGAAAACCAGGTAAATTCACATCAAGAGTAAATGATGTTAAAAACCGAGGTAGTTAAATCAAGAATAAAACTTGGGTTAAAAGGATCATAGGAAGAAGTAAAATATTTTACCTTAAAAACTCTACCCTTCCCATGTTGGAAAATATTAGGTAGATAATGTAGTTTAATTAGGTGAAAAGGGGAATGAGGAACATAAATATAAGGATAAATATTAATCCTAAAATAGCTAAACCTAATAAAGAGAAGGGGATGGTGAATTAAAATAGGATTTAATAAATTAAATTTTAGAGAAATATAGAGAACCTCCATGTGGCAACAACCAACATAAGAATATCCATCTAAGAATAACATGAGTTAAATTAGGAAGTAGATAGGGGATCAAATCTTGACTCATCAATTGACTTTAGTAATGAACACAAATTAAGGAGTAAAAAAGGGGGATCAAGAGACAACTAGGAGAAGAAATAGGAATCTTCTTGAGGCGAGGAAAAATATTATTTTTAAATTAGAATTTAAGTAAATAATTGTGGAGATCCTTGATGAGAGAGTGACACATGGGTTGGTGAATAATCAGCCTATTGAATTATAAAAAATAATCAATTATGCATGAAATTCCAAGTGTCACCTATGAGGACTCCTATAAAAGAAGGGGCAAGCCACAGGAGAAGGGACTTTTGATTACCCTATTTTTGGATGGATGAGACTATGTCTGAGTAGTGACTACGAGATATAGTGAGTTTGGTGAGGTAGAGAACTTTAGAGAGGGGACTCTTGAGCCAAGGTGTGCTCTCATCTACTAGCTAATACATTCCTCCATTGTACAACCCCATTGTAGCTCGGGGGTCCGTAGGGAAGGAGAGTACCCAAGGAGTAGGCTGGGAGGTCAACCAGTGGGTCATTAGATTTGGATTAAGCACATCGACATTCACACTTGGAGGTGACCAACAACGAAGGAAGGAAAATAGTGGCAAGTCAAGTTTGAATCTTGTCTCCTGGTCAACGATACCTATGTTGTTATAGTATTCTTTTGTATGACTTCATTATGGTTTTAGTTAACAACATGTAAAGTAGATGATATGTTCAATAAAGAGAATTTCAAGAAAGTTTTATATATTGCTTAATGATTTTTGAGTTCCCAATGTTATTTTTATGGTTGTATTTTTAATATTTGTCAAAAAAAAATTAGTGTTGGTCCCTACAATTTCTAACTTGTTACATATATAACTCCAATAAATGATTCTCGATATATTCCATGCATGTGTTTGGACTGCGACTATGGTCCAACTTTGGCTTAATGGTTTATATAAACTTTGAATAATATATATATTTTATATATATATATATATATATATATTATATATATATATATATATATATATATATATATAATATATATATATATATATATATATATTATATATATATATATAATATGGTTCGAGACTTCGAGCTTCAGCTTTTGTAAATATGACACATGATATCTTATGTTTTAACTACTTCGATATGTAATAATATATATGCCAATGTCCCATTGTAATGCTTTAAGCCTTAGAGCCTAATTACAGATCTTGGTCTTGGGACTATTATAAAAATGAATTATTTACACAACAGGGAGATGCTACAGAGCAATTAGTCCCTGTGTTCGTTTGGGTGAATGCTAATTTTAAATTATCACTTTAAAGACACATCCAAAACCTCCTTCGCCAAGTTTATTCTCCATTTTAAAATTAGTAGCTTCTCTCAAAATATTGTACTTGAAAATGAACTTCAGATTGATTAGAGTTTCAGATATGATTAATTCCATGCAAAAATAATAATGTGAGCGTATGTATATATTCATGCAGTAAAGAAATAGACAAACAATTCACAAGACACACAATTCAGCCACATCTTGGATCATAACGCTGAAATACTAAAGAACAATTTTAGAACCTTGGGTTCCAGAAATCCGGTCCCGATTTTTTTGGCTAGATGAGAAATACCACATCCAAAGGCCTATGGTTATAGTATATCTAATGACAATAATTATTATGCCCAGTGCTATCCCAAGAGCCTTTCCTTCTGCAAACGCTCTTATGACATCTCAGTAAACAGTGTTTTAATTCACTAAAATGAAATCCTTACAAAACAAATATAACCCTAGTCATTCTAAAGTAAGTGAAAGAAAATATTGGATGCCGGATGGCCCTTTATTGGCAAGAGATTGCTCCCATTTTCTCTTTATGTGAATTTTCACAAGAAATCTTAGTAAATTGGCTATGCTTTAGTTGGAAAAAATGAAAACATTACAAAGATATTATATACTCATTATTATTGTTAACTATATGAAAGAAAATACCTGGAAATTGAGAAATTTTTGCTTGGGGCATCCACGAGAGAACGGAGTGTTGAAAATTTCAAAAAGCTTGTAATGCAAATAACATTTGTCACATGCGATTTGAGACCCAAAAGAGGTCTAGTTTGGCATAGGAATATATATTCGAAGGGGGACTTGAGGCATGATCTACAACTTTTTTGGGACAGATGTCCCGAACACTGAGCTAAGATGTAGATATGCCCTGTTAAATTCGAAGGCGAACCCACTAAATTTGCAATGAAAAGTTTGGGAGTCTTCACAACTTCAGTGGCAATATTTGAGAGCAGGACATTCATAAATTTTTTGAACTCTTGTGGCTAACTTCTCTTGCCACTGTTACAGGAAACCTCTGATGGGATAATCTACGTATTCTACATATAGTTGTAAGTATCATTATTTCCATAGCATAAGAAGCAGTGGCTTAGATGAATGGCTCCAGAAGTATTGTAGCATTTTTCAACAAGACTTTCTTTGGTCATTGATGTGCATTGTTTGCAAGTAGAGAAACCTAAATCTCCCCTGCATTGGATTACCATATAAAACACATTATTTTTGTTTGCCCCCTCCACAACAATGGAAGTATTGAATCTTGCGGTATTAGCGTTGTCCACCAATGAGTCCAAAACTTTGTTTAGACTTTGTTGGAAGATAATATGGTATCTATTTTCGTTCTTTCCATAATAACACCAAACTGCAGTAGTAAAAGTCCGTAGTCTCTCTATAGATTTGCAGTAATTGAAGTTATGATAGTCGTAACGTAAGAGGCAGTAGTTTAGTTGAATGTACCCATAAGGGTGACTGCATCCTTGAAGAAACCTTGTCTTCGTTGTAGATGCACAACATTTGATGATCATAGTGACCTTAGTCTTCTCTGCACTGGACAAGCCCATAAACAACAATATTAAATCCTATGTCACCAACACTATAAAGATTGAATTCGATGTAATAAACATTCATTGCCAGTCTTTCCAAAACCTCGTTTACATTATGCTAGAACGTACTACCATTCCTATACGTCTTATCATACCCGCAACAACTTGAAACAGTATTGGTGTACGGGTCAACGATGAGTCACACTAGAAATCATATGCGTCTTAGGCTGACGAATCTGCTACATTGTTGTGAGGAGTAACCTTACCATAAAAATCATATCGTCTTAATTAATAAAAAAAAATTAATAGTAGTGAGGGTCATTACAAAAAAAAGATTGAATAAATATGGTAGAGGGAAAACTGAATTGGAAGAGATTTTCATTACCAAGCAAGTTTGAAGAAAAAATACAAAAGATAATAAAGGTGTATGGTTGCAATATTAAATGCTCTATTATAAGGTGCGAACAAAGGTAAGGTCCTCACATCAAAACAACTTTTTCTTCCTTTATCTCAAAAACCTTGAGGGTGACATCAATTTTTATGTAATGATAAAGGATTTCATTGATAAAATTTTAGATTTATCTATATGCAACTCTATTAAAGAATCTTACTTTACATGTGTTGCCTAAATCTCAAAAGCGCTGGAAGGCCACATCCTGTTTTATTAATGATAGATGTTTTTTCTAAAGTTTTTTCATTCATAAAACCTTAGATTTTTAAATCTAACTCTATTAAAAATTCCTACTAGTGTACATGTGTTGTAATGAATGTGCCTGAAATAACATGGACATAACCTAAGAAGGAAACTACATTTTGAACGTTATGTGGTTTATTTTTCGATCCCTTATGTAAGATCATCATTAGCCTTTGAGTCTCTTGATGATTATCCCACATAAGGGATCAAAACATCGAGCATGTAACATTCAAAATGTAGTTTCCTTCTCACAAACATTTGCCACTGTGTATGCCTTTCTTCATAATGGAAATAACCCTCGCCATACTCTATTTAGTGAGTCTTTCAATTTTATGGCTATCAAAAATAATTTGGAATGCAATATGAATGTTAAATATTAATAATAAGAAATTCACAATTCATATTTTTTTTATTTTAGCTAGTACGATGCATGAAAAACATACGACTAGAAGTTCACACCCTAGTCTTTGGATGGAATAGGATGGGTACCATCAATAGAAAGGAAAAAGAAGACTCTTTTCCTAAGCTACTCGAATGCATGAATGAAGTCTATCAGACTATGAAAATGAAAATGATAACTAAACAAATAGAAGATAAAGGGCTAAGTAGAAAGTAGAACTATGTCACTTGGAAGTTGATGTTGAAACTTGAAGCTACCAACACCAACTACTACCTTCTCCATACAAAAAAAAAACCAAGCAAAAAGTGAGAAAAACTCGTTGAAGTAATGGATTTTTTTGGCTTGATGGGCTCTGACCCAGGTTCAACGTTAGTTAGCCAAGAAAATCCCTACACTACTAGCCCTTTCAGCATCGATTCGCAGAGCACAGATTGAAGTCTCACTCGAAGTAGTATGGAAGGATGTAGGAACCAAGGTTTTACACCTTGAGATGGTTGTGATGTCATTTTATACCCTAACCCTTCCTTCACGCAGACCTATAAGCCATTTAGGGCTTATCAAAGTACTTCTGTTATTCGGCTTTGAAACCTTCGTGAAAGTCTCTGATCATCCTTCGCAGACCCTAAATAGTCAATTTAGATGCTTACACGCCTCTGTAATTACCCTTACTTCTGTGTCTACGCAGATCAACTTAAGTATTGGTTAACTTCAACATGTATTATGATTATCTTTTCCTAAACATATATTCTTACTTGCATTCATATGACAACGTAAAATACATAGAATCGTGCATCAATATAGCATTAAACCATAAATCCATTACTCAACATAACATAATCGCAACATTCATAACAATAGTAAAATAGCTCATACACAGATTTCTTCAGAATAATTCTCTTTATTGATGGTTCAGATCTCTAGTACAGACTCTAACTTCCTTGTGCACACAACTACAAGGGTCTGCGCACTCAGCTACAGACTTCTACCTTAGGCCTCTGTGCACTCAGCTGCAAAGCCTCTACCTACGGTAAGACTCTTCACTCTTAGCTCCCATAGACCCACAAAATTACTTATAGCTCTACTAAAAACTTCCCTTAGACTCTTCTAAGACTCCATTTTTATACATTCCCATGGCCCACAGACCAAGGGCAGATCTCAACAAGTCGACCCAAACTATCTAAGCTAAGGGCCGAAACCCTTTTTGACTATTTACATCTTCACACTCCACGACCACAAAATGTGGAGAATTTACATTCTTTATACAAAACTTTGGCTTTTAGCCCCAAAACTTGTGCTTTTAACCCCAAAATTGACCCTAGGGGACCTGTTCCCAATAAGCCCCCAACACAAATCTGGTGACTCGCCCTGAGTCACTTGACCGGTGTAGAGATCTTGTCGTGAAGACCTCCCAGATCCACCTGTACGATTGCAACCTCGGTGGTACACTGGGTCGTTGCCTGCTTAACCTGCTCGACTAGATGCTCTGTCACTAGCTATGCGTTGTCTGCCTGTATTTTCTATTGTGTCAGCTGCAGACTAGTCAACTTCCCTTTCAATGGAAGCAGTGAGTACATAGGCTTCCTCCAACCAAGGCCCCAATCTAGCCTTCAGTACTGCCTCCTTGCACTTAGCTGCTTCCACTTGTTCCTTTAATGCCTTCGCTTCTTATAGTTTTGCCAATCTTTGCGTGATGATAACGGTGTGCACCGCCACTTTTACCTCATCGTACTTCTATTGTAGTTCCCGTGCTTCAGTTCCTAGTCTTTCTTTGTTGGGATATTCCTGTAGATTTCTCACTACTTCGAGTGTCTGCTCAAAGAGTGTAGTGCAATCCGTCACTATGATGTCAATAGTTGCAACAACATCTTTTATAGAAGTCGTGCGCTACTCTTTGACTTCTTGTGGATTCGAGGGCCGGGCCCTCAACTCAAGTTCCGTGATCTTAAGGTTTAGTTCAAACTGAACCTTAGCCAACTCTATTTGTGCCTTGTGCACACCTGCAGTGAGCTTCCAGATCCTTGCGTCGACTGGTGCATCTTTGAGGATGTTTAGCTCTGGGACAATCCATCATGCCTCAGCCACCATAGTGTTGTGTGTGGAGCATGATTGTTCATAGGTCTTTGTTTCAGCCGGATGTATACCCCTGGAGGTTTGTACACCCCTCCACGCGGGGGGGAATTTTCCCCCCCACGGGGGTCTGGGGGGGCCGATCTCCCCCAACTGGGCGGTCCAGGGGCTCGAGGGCAACGTCCTCGAAGCTAAAAACAGATGTAAATTTGCCTTGTAAAAGTATAGTAATTTCTAGTCAATCTGGGTCGTTCATTAGGCGGATGATCTGATAGTAGAACTTATGTTTAGTTTAGGGTTTTTTTCCCTAGAAGGCAACCCCTCTCTTTGTATGAGGGCATTGTATTTGAGGCTGTGTAATAGATGTGTATTCTATGTGTGAGCAAGAAACAGAGAGGTGAGACTGTGAGAGAAAACAGAGGATATTACAGCGGATTCGCTGTAGGTTGTGTCTCTTCATTTTGCTGGATAATAGAAAGGAAGGACTGGCTGTTCGGGGTGGACGTAGTCCAAAATGGGTGAACCACGTATATCTGTGTCTCTCTTGTTTTATGCATTTTTTGTGGTTATATTTCTACAAATATTTTATGTGTTCCATTACTCTGTGATATATAATTTTCTAACACATAGTTGTTGTGCACTCATTCTTTTTTGTGATCTTCTTAAGAAGATCAATTGCAGACGATATTCTGGCAAACATTTGTGCATTGTTCACCTTCTGCTCGTTGATAACGTTCAAAGTGTGTTGTTCTCGAGCTCATATTCCCACGATCACACCATCTAGCAGGGTGTGAAGGGATTCACTTGGAAGCATGACCAAGTTTAACCCCACTTATTTGATGGCACTGACAGTGGCCCTATCAGCATCGGCTTCTGTGGTCAATGCTCCATCCAGCAATGAGACAACCCGTAGATCCATTGTAGGAACCATCTCTGCTGCGTCTGAGGTTCTCAATGCCAAACTACTCGACGCCGTGGTGCCCCACTCTATGGTGATCTGCACCCTAGTATCATGGATCTGCATCTCGTGCAGACCTATTTAAATGATGACTAAGGCTTGTTTCTACTGTTGCTCGAACTGTTGCAGCAGTTCCACAGCCACGTCCCTCACTGTATCACCGATATCATTCAAATCAACCTCTAACAAGGTGATTGGGTCCAAGGATGATTTGTTGGACTTGGACATCTTCCGTGGCCCTACTTTCTCTTGCTCCCATGTGTGCTTAACCTAGAATGGAGTAGTCTTTGGGTCTGCTCCTCCCTACTCTGAGCGCTACTCCTCCTCGTCTGTCTATGATGAAGGTGACTTTGACTCCTATTAAAGTCACAATCGTCCTCGTCCTCCTCCTCTTTTGCCTGTGTTTTGGCCGTGCACTTTGCTGTCGCATTATCCTCAGCTTCCTTCCTTCATTTTTCGGCCAACTACTCTATCTTTAACTTGCCCTCTTCCTTCATCTACTTTGTGGAAAACTTACTAGTCCCAGCTGATAAGTCTGAGGCTTTGCACCACTCTGTAGGCCAACTCTCTATAACCATGGCAATTACATCATCCGTCGCCAAGTATGAAAGATCGTTCCATTTCTGTGTAGAGTCCTTTCACATTCTGATGGACAGACAATGGAAGTTCAACTTGAACTCCACATATTCAGACAAATGCTCAAAGGCAATCAGTGAGAGTCATAGCTTATGGTTGATGGCGGTGTGGATGATTAATTCCATAAGAATCTAGAATATCTTGTTGTCCTTGATCCTTTGGGGGTCCTTCGTGGCCCAGAGTGAAGCAAACTTCGCTGCTTTTGGCATCTCCGGTGCAATCAGAGGAAATTGACTATCCTCGGTAAGTCCCACACAACTAGTATAGTTGAAAGCAACAACAATGCATAGTGGAAAGCCTTGCTTTTGTTGGTGCACTAAGATCTCTTTTTTACAGGCAATCTTAATTCCTACATTAATTGTCAACCCAAGGAAAGTGTTTTTATATCAAGAGCGTCAGTAGTATATATGAAGTGAATGGAGAGGTTATCTAATAACAAATCATTTCAATTTCTAATGACTATCTTTTCAAACTCAATCCAAACAATTCTAAAATAAGTAGCTCTGAAAGACTCATAACATACTTTGCAATTCTACTTAACCTATCATGAAAGCAAATGAATCTGAATACAACTATAACAAATCACACTTGGCAGCCTTAAATGGAATTGAAACTAACTCACTCAATTATTAAAGAGACTATGTCAATTGAACAAAAAATGATAATTGAACAACAAATTCCAATTGAACAATGACTAATAATTGAACAACAAATGATATATGAACAACAAATAACTATATTGCCGAAAGTGATCAATTCTATCTCTGAAATCTATGATAACATTACTTGGAATGAATCAGCGATCTAATGTTGGAACTACATAACCAATTTAACGAAAATAATTACTCATATATAACACACAGCTAAATCTGAATCTCGAATGAACAACAAAAGTAAATCGAATCAACAATCCTCACAATAATCAAAATGATATTAACTTAACATTAACAAACAATAAAGAATAAAATAGAAAAGATTATAGCACATGTGATGTAGTAGATCTTCTCTTGAATGGGCCCAGAGTCGATAGAAGTATCTGCTATGAGATACTCCGAATATAATTATGATTTAAATGTAGTATTCTGCATTAATACAGATAATAGAGTTACAACATCACCAAAGTAATAGTATTATATGCCCAAAAGAATAATTATGAACTGTGAATTTCTAAAATATTCGTGCAGTTTTCCTTTTGACCTTATATATAACAATTAGAAAATCAAATAGATAAAAGCAAATCCTCAAGATCAGGGGATCCTGAGGATTTCGCAATACTCAATCTGATTTTGTCATAAAATAGCATCGATCTGCCCAGTCTTTCGCTGTCTTGCTTTGCCTCAGAAGCTGTCCTTCTCCTTTATGAGATATTGATGTTCTGTCGATTGAAAACTAATCATCCAATTGGTATCTTCTGCACATAAATATAGTAAAAATCAGTTTTTCCTGCTTAGATTCGTCTAATTTGTTACTGATTAATTTTACCCAACTTTAACTGTTATTTCATCTACTTTTATCCATAAACAAAGATAATCATGTGAGGATGGGTTCCAAATAAAGCTATTACCAAGGAGAAAACATACCTTTTTCTTGGCCCAACATACTCCCCAACTTACCTTGTTGCATGTCCTCATGCAATTAAATGGTTTAGGTGCAACTAGGTTAGGGAATAGGTAGGGTATAACTCCTCCTTATTAACTCTGAAGCCATTTTTCTTCTTAAGCAGAGTGAAATCCTGGTTTATTTCTTGATCCTTCAAGTTCTAGTCACTGCGATACTTATCTGGAGGATACCATATGATTGGGGTTTTATATCGACATCCAATCCATTCAGGCCCCATGGTTAAGACCATGTTAGAGTATTTACGTAAATGAGAGGAGGCATCTTAAAAGTTCCAGTATCCAAATGGTTCTTGGTTTCTAAAAGTATTGCTTGAGACCTCTCACCTTTGTCTGGCTACAAACAAGGCTTCATCCTTGATCTCTTGGAAGTAATCCTTTCCAGCTTGTATAATATCTATGTGGAATGGCCATAATTGGCCTACAACACCAGCTCGCTTCATAAATTGCTTGTGCCTAACAGAGAGATGTAGGGGTTTTGTAGGTTCCCCCCTAACCCATATGTCGATTCCATATTAACACTTTCTAAAATTATTGTGAGCCTTGACCCACTTGAGTTGGTTAGTAGAAAAAGAAAGAAATGCATGGAATTGGACATCCCCTATAAAGGGGCCAAGGTTGTTGTCTCTGTCATCTTCCAAAAAGAAATTGTGCATGTAAAGTTCACAGAGG